>VWZW01006289.1:8441205-8473412 GCA_013397115.1 Edolisoma coerulescens
GAGATCTCTCGTCCCCGTCCGTCTCTTCCCTGCACAGATGGTCTGAGCAGCGTTCTTACACTTTTGACACTACTCTCAGGCCATGGCTTAAGAGAACTGTGCGCCCCTTTATGTTTCTTAAGTGTCAACTCCGAGAGCTGCCCACGACCTGCCCCAGTCAAGTCTAACAATCCCAGGCTCCTGCTCACCCCAAACCAAAACCACACACAGGGTAAAGAGCTCATGAAGACTCCTTGTCCAAGCCAGGGGAGCCACTACTATGGATGCTGGCTCCTTCTCAGTTGAAAGGAGTGCAGTACAGCTTCCAAGACTGGGGCATTTGGAGAAGAGCAAAACCAACTCTGCTTCCCTTTGAAGGACGTGTTCAGCACATCAGTGAAAGTTAACACTCACCCAGTATTGCAACTTTTATTTTGTAGGCTACTTGCCTGAAGGTTCTCCATGTAGACTGGAAAGAAGCTGTAAGGTGCACAGACTGCACCCTCATCTGACATCTCCAGAATTCTACTACGCACAGTAAGTTGTGACTGCTGTAATTTCTGTGCTTGCTGTCACACTCCAGGTCCCTCCTAGACTGCACACACCAAAACAGGGCACCACAGGTTCTTTCCAAAACCTCACTTAGACCGTGCATTTTGTGTCTTTTGGTGCAAGCAAAGTGGCTTGCAGTCTCTGACCTCAATATATGCAGAAGAGATTTACTTCTACACCATCAAGCCAGCTTTAAAGCTGAAACTATGTAAGAAAACAAGCCTTGGCCTGCAGTAAAATTTATTCAAGTTTGCTATTATTTTGCAGATGCTTGTTTTCTAAATACATTTTATATTCACAAATCAGTATTCATTTTTTAACTACGAAAGTAATAGCATTTTACTATTAGTAGGATTTGTAATTTGTATTTTTATATTTATATATGTAATTTGTATTTGTAATTTGTATTTATATTAGTAATTTGACAATCATTTCTTCACAAGATACTGTGTCAAGGAGATCCACTGACAAGAAATCCTTATCTCGTAACTGGTGAATAATTTCTATGGTGGAACTTTCAACTGTTAATTGCCTCCATCCTGCTTTCAGAGCACATCCCTCAAAGCTGCATGTCTCATTTGTCAGGCCTACAAAATATATGCACATTTCTGTAATTATTTTGATTACATGCTGTGGAAGCAGGAATGCTCAGAGATGCCTTGCCAATTTTCTATACAGGGAAACCATATGGGACCAGTAATTTTATTTCATTTTGCTGTCAATGGTTATCGCAAGATAACTATGAAAATGAATTACTACAGTTCCACCTAAAGATTAATTTCAATATTTTACCTAATTTTTTTTTTTTATATAAACAAAGAAATTGTATCATGATTAAGAAGCTCAAAAGCTGCATAAAGTTTCGAAAATATAGGTAGCAACAGTTATTGCCCTCAATCTTTGTGAGGTAATTAAGAACAGCATCAACTTACTCATCCATAAAAACCAACGTATTTCTTCAGGAATGTGACATCTTAATCTGTATCGCCATTTATTCTGCAACAGTAAGGTTTTAGCTAAACATCCACTTCAAAATGTGGTTCAACATCTCAATCTGATACATTTTAGAGTGGAATACTGCTACCCTGTAGAAATTCTTACACCTTCCCAAAATTACCATAACCTCTCAGCCCAGGTTTTTTGGTTTGATGTTTCTAGGGAGCTGTTTTTCTTGTGTTTTTGTTGGGGTTTTTCCTTGCTTTGTTGCATGCTTTTTATTGTGACCATCAATTACATTTTTCAGATTCAGCATTTCATCAGACCTAATAGCTAAATGTCACAGAAATCAAAATATTTGGGTGGACTAATATATTCTTCACAACATCAGTAAATAATGTCAATAAGCAGTGGACTAATATATTCTTCACAACATCAGTAAATAATGTCAATAAGCAGTCACAGTCTCCTGTTTGGAGCAACACAATGACAATCTTTCACTGGCACCTCCCTTATTTTTCTTGTTGTTGGAACTGAGAAACATAGAAATGACATCAAGACAAAACATGGAGAGAAAGCTATCAGAAGTTGACAGCATTTTCCACCCGTGAACAAACACAAATACATTCTGTTTAAACTAATACAAAATCAGCATAAAATCTACCAGTTTTCAATACTGTTATAAGAAATGAGCCACACCACTTTTGTAAGACAAAAACTAAGTTAACTTTCAAATACATCCCCAATTTCCGTATGTAAACAAGTGACAGAAAGTTTTCCTTCTCACAATTGTGCTATTTGCAAAATCTAAGTGGGAAAAAATACAGTACATAAGCAGGAAAAGAATGTTAGAGATCCCTGCCAGACTCCATTGCCTCCAACAGATTCTGAATCAAGCCCAGAATGAACAGCACCATCAAGAAGGAAAAGGTCTGTCATGGGGCTCACCCAGACAAAATGTCTTGAGATAGGGTGTCTAGAAGGAATGCAAAAACATTAGTGCTGAAGCCATTTGTCAGAAGTACTTTAAAACAATCCCTGCTGAATTGTTGAAAACATACTCCCTGAAAAATTTTCACTTCTCACAGCGTAATGTCTGAAGAAACTCATGTTCGGCATTTTAGGACTGTGTTACCTTGTGGGCTACCATGAGGGCCTGTTAAGACATATCCATAAAGAGAGCTTGAGCAATTATATGGTAATTTAAACATAACAGCTTCTTGACGATTCTTGCTTGCTCTGTACAATCCCAAGGAAGCCAAGGAAAGGAGCTTCACCTGTCACCAATACCTTAAAGCAGCCAGCCCACCTAAAAAGCCTCCACGTTACCACCCTACACAATTAAGCATCCACTAAGTAATTTCTGTTGGAAGCAAGAGAAGAAAAAAAAACAAAACTGAGCAACCCAACAAGCAAGTGAGCCATGAACACATTCGAGACTTGAAAAGAAAGGTGATTTTCCTTCATGCTCCTACTGACCCTTTTGCTGGTTGCAACACCTTCTGCAGGCCTCATTACTTGGCCAGATGTTCATCCTGGCTCTTCCAAAACCAGCCCCCATATAAAAGCAATCTGATTCTCCTGAATCCCACAGCTATTCCCAAGGGTGCAAATGGCAGCAGGTAAAGTTGTGGAGACAGGAAAGCAGTCCAATCTCCATCCATGTTTTGCTCAGTTGGCCCTCCAGGGTACGAGGGCATGTGTGTTGGCTTTTCTCCTTCCCTAGACAAAAGCTTTGATTCTGCTGGAGTGGACAGCAGCTACCAAAAGCCTCTTTTCACTTTATTCAGTAACAGAAGAGCATTCACTTGAAATTGCACGAGTGCATATGTTTCTCATACAGGTTATTTACAGATACACATTATAAAGCTCCAGTAACTGCCACCATTCTCTTCTTTCCTTCTGAAGAAAAATCCTTCATGTTTTCCACTATGCTCACCCAATCCCTCCCAGAGAAAACAAATACCTACAGCCTCTCAAACCAATCCAAACTTTTAAGACTTTGCTTCTGCTTATTTTGTTTTATTTACAAGTCTCCTTTCAACAGTGTTTAAAAAAAATTTTCATCATTTTTCCCTGGACGAACAGGAAGTTTTGGCAAAAAGATGCTGAAAACAGCCAGATTATAGGACATTCTAGTCACTTTGAATAGGAGTTTCCACAGCTGAGGTTCTAAAATTTTAAAAATGCCATGAATATCCAGCTACTAAAGCCTTCACTCAGAGTTCAGCAAGCTTCAGTGACCCTGATGAGCACAGCAGCTTTGGCATGACAGAAAGGCAGGTCCTGAGGTAGCCTAATCTCAGAAAATTAAAAGCTTTGAAGATTAAGAGCAGGACCTTGAAATGACCCAGACAGAAAAAGAGAGAGACTAAATGGTTTCTGCAGCCAGTCCCTCCCAGACAGCAGGCTGCTGCTAAGCTCCCAAGGTCTGCAGCCAGAAGCTCCAGCTCAGGAGAGCTCCAGCTCAGTGCTTTGGTCTCAGAACTGCAAGGCCCGAAAATGGAGTTTAAGTTGCTAGAAAGACAGGATCGAGGAAGGCATTACTAACTGCATCTGCTACCCTATGTCTAGATTATTCCATTTTTCTGAATAATATCACGTAAGTTGCATTTACCCTGACGTAACAATGCTAAGTCCTACAGAGAAGCTTATCCCACACACTTCCAAAGTTCTGGTTGTTCTTGTTTATCTTTTCTTCTCTCACAAAACATGGACAAAAATAAGATGCAGAAATCTGTCTGAATCCTCACCAGTACAAAACTCCAGTTCCATAGAGCAGCAGTTCCATGGTTTTTGTTTTGGATTTTTTTCCTAGGATAGCCACCACTGAGAAAATTAGAATCATATTTCAGGAACAATTCATATCATTGATTTTACATGCCCAAAAGCAGCATAAAAAAAAAACAAGGCGGACATTGCCATTTCAAGAGTAAAGTCTGGCAGGAAAAGCACCAAGTGGTCTCTCACTTGCCAAATTGCTTGGCAGTGTCAAATTGCTGCTGTGGGGTGTCAAAAGTAGTGAAGTTAAAATTACCAAAATTATCACAGAGACACCAATGGAAGGGAAAAAAATGTGACAAACTCAAAACGTATTGCTACAAAAAAAAATTCCTTCATATTACTTGTTTTCAATTCATTATAAAATTAGCCGGAAATAGGAACTTGCTGTTCTTTGCAGTGATTTTTATCACCACTGCATAAAACTGAAGACCATATCAGCTTCTACACTCAACACTGCTATTGCATAGGAAAGGAGGTTCAGTTCAGCTTGTATTGGCTACTCTGTCTACTGAAGATCTCTCTTTTAACTGGTTTCTAATAGAACAGTTTTTATCTTGAAATGGTTATAAAACGTGCCCCAAACTCATCTGTGTGAATAAGACATACACAAATGCACACACAGGAGTATCTGGAACATATTATTTAAAATTATTCTCCACATAAAATAATCTTCAGAGGCACAGTTTAAATTTGTAAGACATATTCATCAAAGGCAACACAGCTATCAGAAAAAGTGGAGAAGGAGTATAAGCAAAAGGGCTGCATCTCTTACCATTAACCAACTTTGACCTATTCAAAATCCAGTTAATTGTTAGGGAAAAGACTTTCACCCAGAGGGTGGTCAGGCACTGGAACAGCCTCCCCAGGGAAGTGGTCACAGCACTAAGGCTGTCAGAGTTCAAGAAGTGTTTGGACAATGCTCTCAGGCACGTGGTGTGACTCTTGGGGCATCCTGTGCAGGGCCAGGGGTTGGACTCGATGATCCTGATGTGTCTCTTCCAACTCAGCATGTTCTGTGATTCTATGAATTTCCTTCTGACACAGCCACATTTCTCATATGTGAAGTTCATGCCAAAACGCACCCATAAAATAATCACAACTACCCAGGCCAATATAGTAACCAGAAGGACAAAAATAGATCTAGACTTTCTGTTCATTTGACATCTTAACTAAGACAATCACCTGAAAGGTCCAGAAAAGGATATTTCTTCAAAAAGGAAATTGTCTATGTGCATTCACACAAACACACACTGACGCTAACTTTTGCTTTCACTTTCAGTTCTCATAAGAAATGATTATGGAAAGCTGTGTCAGAGCAATCCATGTGTGCCAGCAATACCTAATAAGAAAAAAAAGCAAGAGAGGAGAATATTCAAAAAACAACACACACCTCCATCCCTTGGGCTGGCTTAATCAATTCCAGGAGTAAAAAAAGAAATCAGTACAAGTCTTTTCTTCAAATATATAAATGGAGGACTTAAATAAATATCAAGGCAAAATAAATTGAGTTTATAACTTCAGGAACACCATCCCAATATGATCCTCTACATGACTATTATCATGACAAAGATCTCAGAGTTCTCTGAACGAACCACCCTCATTTATCAAGTTTCAAAGAACTATAAAGTCTTATTAGACTAATCAAGATATTTATATTCATAGATTTCTTTACAGTATGTCATCTTCTTTTAAAGAAACTGTAAGAGTGAACGTAGAGAGAGAAGTCATAAAATTCTTAATCATACAAAGGGGCAGACATATGGGCATACAAAGGAAAGATTTTTATCTTTTCTGTTCCTATGTTGAGCTGAACATATGTAATTAACGACATGCTTATTTATAAAAATTTAGTAAACCTTTACTTACCCAGCATCCTCCTGGAAGCCTTCTAATTCATCTTTTTGTTCTGCTAGGGTGGATTCTAGATCCAGATAGGTACCATTATGAGACAATTGCAGGGTGCAGTCATCAAGCTGTAGAACAAAATACAGACCATTAGATTAGAGCAGTCATTCTCTCTAACATGCCTCTAACATTGCCTTCCCATTTTCCAGGTCCCCAGACAACATCTCCCTAAAACAAACTTTATGTTGGGACCAGATAAGAAAAATGGGTACCGTTTGGCAATTTATGCAATCCCAAATCCACATTCCCTACACCATGCTTGCTCACAACAATATCAACACAACTAACAAACAGAGAATTTTATTTGAACATACAGAAGAAGGTTAGAGGGGTTTAGCACAGTGCCTTTAAAATATAATGCAGAAAGAGAAGTTAATTTCAATGTGTATCTAGGATATAAATGACTGTTCTCTCTTCTTACAGTACAGACATAAGTAGAGTTTCTGAGCCTCTGGATGAAGATGGAAGAAGGAGCTGTTTTGTGAGCTACTGAATGGCCCCTGTGAGGACAGATATAGCCAAGGGACAATGCAAAACATGGCTGCCAAGCATTGGGGTCCTGCAGTGAGGGCAAGTACAGTCAACCAAGTCACAGATTTTTCTGGTATTCTGCTCTTAGGACCAGGCACTAACTGGCTTCAGAAGGTGCAGGAACAACATTCCTGGGCACTGGGTGGGAGAGGACTGGAAACCTGTGCCAGCTTCCTACAAAGGTACTAAGGTAACCAAGGACCAGACCTGAGTGCAGAAATCTGCCCGCAATGATGCTTAAGAGGGAGGGAGGAAGCAATTAATAAACTGTCTTTATTTCTCTCCTGTCTTCCCTCATCTTCAAACTTTCCATTAATTGTTCCAGCTGTTGTTAAAAAGAGAAAGATTTGATGAAAGTTGGAAAAGAAATTTTCTGAGTTTTATTTGCAGGGTGCTCATCACAGAAGAAAATCTAGGAAGAATCATCCCAAAACTGGCTAACTCATTGACCAGGAATACAAAATAATTACTGGATCGAGAGGGATAACCAAAGAAGCTGGGAGAAGAGCTAGAAAGGAACATGAGCTCCTCTCTCACCATGTCATAACTCAGTGTCAAATAACAAAGAATGAGGAAAAAAAGCCTTCCCAGGGCAGGGGAACAAGACAACATTTACCAAAGGGCAGGCGAATTTACAGGGTTGTCCTGACTCACCACTAGGGAGTTAAGTGACCATCTGCTCAGAGAATCCAGCCCAGAAGTATAAAAATGGACATCAGTGAGCCCAGTTGAACACACTGCTGGGACCTTCATGTGCAGCACTGCACTGGGGGTCCTTTTGTAACTGGTTCCAAGTTCACAAATACTGTGATCTCCAGACGTGTTGTGCTACGAGATACAAAATCCAGCCTGACAGCCAAACAGAACATCGAATCATTAAGGTTGGAAAAGACCTCCATGATCATCGAGTCTCACTGTTAACCCAGCACCACCATGGTAACCACTAAAGCATGTTCCTCCATACCACATCCACATGCCTTTTGAACACTGCAGGGATGGTGATTCTGCCACTTCCCTGGAGGGCCTGTTCCAATACCTGGACACCTTTCAGTGAAGAATTTTTTTCTAATATCCGATCTAAACCTCTGCAGGTGCAACTTGAGGCCATTTCCTCTTGTCAGAGGATCATAGAATGGTTTGGGCTGGAAGGGACCTTAAACATCACCTACTTCCAACCCCCTGTGTCATAGTTTTCCTGCTGAACAATGGGTTCCAGTTCCTCCTGTTTGCTGCCCATGCTGTATGCATATGTGTAGATGCACTTCATTTGGATGACCAATCCCGCAGCCTTTTCAGGAGAAGACACTCCAATTCCTGCATGAGCATTCACAGGTGTTTCTGTGGTTTCTAGCACATCAATAATCCTTGCTGCTGCATGGATCTCCACTCCCTACCACTAACAAGACAGCAGATCAAAAGACCTCACTAACACACTGTCTCTCAAACAGTGGCATTGTGCCTTCAGGTCTGTCTTCAGTGATTGTGATTTTATCCCCTCACCCGTTCAAACCTTGTTTAAAGCTCTCTCAGTGAGTGAGACCTGCTAACACCTGTGCAAAGACCCTTTCCCCCTTTGAGACACATGTACCCTGTCTCCTGACAGCAGGCCCAGTGTCATGATCACAGAACCCAAAATGAAGAGATTTCATTTCTCTGGATTTCACAAAAACAAACTGACAAGTTCATTGCATGCCTCCGTCTACCAAAAAACAACAATGGCAATGGTAGTGTAACCATACATCCCTGCTGCAAAGTCTACTTTGAGAAGAGTCAAATATTTAACACCATACTTCACACCAGTCTTCTGCCACAGGTGGCAGCCAATGACTCTCTGAAGGGGTAAGCAGGGGTCTGAAACAGCCAGTGACTCAAGGAAAGGAAATTACCACCCTTTATCACTTCCGTGGATTTTTCTTTCTGCTCTTTTTAACACTTAGAAAGAAAATCAATTAAAATCTATCCTTGAAGAATTACCTCTTTTAATTTCCCATCAAAGTTTTGATTCCCAGTACCTGTTCAGGAAAAGCGTAATAAGCAGCCACTCATCTTATCTAGTAGTCAATACCTAAACTTAGTCACCCAGTTTCCTGCCACTGATTCATATACAAGAAAAGAAGTCAAATAGTGTATTCTGGATTAGCTGCATTGGAAATAATGTAGAAAATCTCATTTATAACTAGAGTGCAACTTCTGGATCAGTCCACACCACTATGCTTTGCACTGTTTGCAGTTTGAAAGAAAAGTTCAGCCTCTGGAGAAAGGGTAGAGAAAGGAGGTCAAGTTGTATTTCAAACTTTTTCCAGTTTTTGTGCTTTTCTTTTTTGGATTTTTCCCTGGTGAAGGAGTAAGCAATTAAATAAGGTGACATAAGATTTTACTCTGATTCCTGGGGATTAAAGAAAGCAAAGAACCTGCAAGCGCAACCCTCCAATATTAAAAATACAACAGTATTGCTACTCTGTCTCTTTCCAGTTATAAAGGATATTATTAACCTATACTAATTCAAAATACACTCTTTAGCAAAGAAAGACTAAATACTACTCTGAGAAACTTTTTTCAAGTAGTTCAGGGTACGTAATGAAATGCTAATTTATTCAAAGTAATGCCAAAAGGCAAACTACTAATTAGATAAATGTTGTGCTGTCTCTATGGAGATTAGGAGATTTGCCCACAATTTCCATTTATACTGCATAATTAGGGAAAAGAAGTTGTGCTTTACTAATATCTTGTGACTTTAGAGTACAAAAAGCACTATGGGAACAGGAAGTCCTTCATGGACAAATAAATAAGAATAGTACATTGTACCTATGTTCATCTCATTTTCATAGTTTCAGCTGAACATGGTATTCATTTGGGTTTTAAGGCACTGTACATTGCATGCTGTATTTGTTAACAGGAGTTATGGTAATGAGAGAAATGGCAATATCTTTTATTTCCATTCCTTAATGCTGAGTCTTGCCAAAAAGTTGGGGTTTTTTTCTTCCCTTTCATGTGTACACACAAAGATGGAAGCGATCAAAACAACACTTTTAAAATTAAGGTAAGTATTAAGGCCATGAACTCTTAAAATCTTCCTTATATAGGATTACTTTGCTACTCTGCCTCCAACTTTCACTTGCACACATATTTTACAGGCAGAATACAAAAAGAGAAACCACTTCATGAATTATTTTTAATTAGTAAATTGCCTGCATTTTTCAACACAAAGGACGGCTGGTGTTCTCTCATTAGTGCTTATTAGTAACAATTCAGGATGCTGGTCCCTCCACTCTGCTCAACGTTAATCCCATGTTTATCTGCTACACATCACTTCTCCTCTCTCTGGACACTGTCACAAATAGCCCCATCTAGTTCATTCATTACATGCTTCTCCCACTGATAATAATTCATATTGAAATCATTATTTAAAATCATCCTCTCTTATGAAGATTAAAAGGCAGAATTCATACAATCTTTCAAAGAACATTTAACTGACCTGTTTTACATCATCGCGAATGAGACTGCTATTCAGCATTTTAGAAATTGTTTTATTCATTTAACCTTTTTCTTCATAATTTTCTTCAACCATTCAGTATTCCTTACTAGTCCCGAAATTCTGATTTGCATTTTGTTGTTATGTTAAATTCATTTATACTACTGCCAAAAGGTGAGATTCTCCAACACCTTTTCAAAATCTCACAAAACTCTTTGTTCTAAAAAACTCTAATCCATCCATTCAAATTGTTTATCATTTTTTGCATCACACTTTACTGTATTGCCAAGAAGAGCCAAAAGGTTGATACAAGTCATTTAAATTGAACTCATCCTGTAGGCTTTATTTTCCATACTTTCCTATAGTCACATTAAAAGAATACTACAGGTATCATGGAACCATAAACAGAAATATGCACCATCAAATGGGACAAAAATAATGCTACTTCTCTGAGTCAAACACAGGGTTACTCCATCATCAGTCTTCTGCAAGACTTCAAGTTTTTTGATTTTAGCATAGGCATTAAATGATATCATAAAGCTATTAAAAAAACCCAAAGTGTTCATTTCAATTACACTCTCATCTTCTCAAATAAACAGTTTCTTTGGAAAACATCCATGGTATATTTTTGAATCCCTATGGAAATTTTTGAAATCTCTTGTCTCTACAAAGAGTGAGACTACATAAGAGTAGTGTCATTCACAGAAGTGAAGAAACAAAAACATATGTAACAGTCAACAAAACAAGTGCTTTAGTCAGAATCACCAGCTGTGGATAGTCAGACCTATCCACTGGGTTTACATGAAGGATGCAAGGAGAATAAGACTGTCTTTATGCAGGTCTTCCTCATTAAAAATGTAACTGATGTGCTAGTTACCATCTTCAGTTTCATACTGAAATGTTAAGATCTGTACTCTGTCATGACAAGATCAGTATCAAGAAGTACTAGTTGCTTAGGTGCAGATTCACTGATTTATAGCCATCTGTTTGGACAAGATGAGAACCTGGAAAAAGCTTCTTAAGCAGCACTGACCTCACTAGCTCCTCACTGATTTTCCATAACTGACCAGAAACAGTGAGACAACCAGATGCTTGTGTACACCAGCCTGAAATGCAAGTAGAGCAACTGAATTAAACCACTCTTTCTGTAATAAAAGTTCTGGAAGAAGAACAGAGAGATGTTTGAACTTTTTCAGATCATAGCTGGTATCCACACAGTGGTAACTGATCCACACCGTCCATACACTACAGTACCCGTGCTGCAACCAAAACTGGCACAAATGGAAAACCATGAAAGCACCATGCACACAAACCTAAACACCACCATCCCAACAGTTCCATATATAAATGGATATATATTATGCATGCATTTTAGATATTTTTCCCTGAAGTTTTAAAAAAAAAAAGTAACAATTGCCTGAATTTGACAGACACATTCAGACACATCCAAAACAGCTGAAGAGGAAGTACATTAAAAGATCATAAGGTTACAAATATTTAGACTGTTATATATTTATACCTACACTGGTTTAAGTTTCACTCAGAGAAGCTGAGCACAATTCATTATGCAAAAGCAAACAAATACTTGATTTAAAAAGTTTAAATATGAGAATATTTAAAAGCAGAGCTTCCTACTCCTTCACCTTTTGCCATTTCCCCCATTACAGAGTGAAACTGTACCACACAAAAGGATAGGGGTGTCCTGGCTTCAATTATAACCAGGAACAAGCATAACAAGGTCAGAGCTGCAGAGCTTGATCCTGGCCCTGACTCAAGGGTCAATCCCAACCCACCAGCACATGGAGAGCCCTCAGCAGCAACACACCCATCTGCAAAGTGAACACATACAGGTTGGAGAATGCTAAGCAACCCACTCATGCAAGTGCTCCTTATAGGCTACCGGTAAATGAAGAACATAGGGCAGAAACTCAGTTTGTCATCTTGTTTCAGGTAACCAAATCTGGCTAGTAGTGGCTATTCCCTCAACCTGTGGGGCCAAAATAATTCATATTACAAGACTATCACGCTTCAGAAGACTCAAAATAGATCAATAGTAGTACATCAGTGAGGATTTTTCTTCTCAAGCATTGACCAACAGAAAGAGGTAACATAAAGAAGTCCTTGTTGCCATGCAACAGGAAAGCTCATCTTTTCTTTAAATTTCACAGTTGAAGTACATCACCAAAAAGAGCAAAGAACAGCAGGGTAAAAAAGAAGAGCAGCAAGAAAAGGTGATGATCAGCCAGTTAGCTGATGCCAATAAATGATTGCTGCCACTTTCAGAAACTCATTGAAGTAACAGAAATAACAGTAAATTAAAAAAAAAAAAAAGTGCATTCAATCATTTTTTTCATCTACTGCCTTTGGCTTCTTACGATCCAAGAGAAATATCAAGAAACCAAGGGTGAGAGGTATGAGAGAGAAGAACAGAGCAATTCCCATGTCCACGCACAGACTGAGGACTGCCATGTGCTCCTCCTCACACATCCTTGCGAGGGCTTCATGCACACACCAGTCTCCTCACTCAAGAAGCCCACAGGGTACATAATTCAATGCAAAGGCCACACATATTTTACTGTGCCAAAAGAAACTCCCACAAATCTGTTTTCTCTTCCTCCAGAAGGCTTTGATAAATCAGTATATATCCAAAGTGGACTTTCCTTGGGTTTAATGTCTCTGCCCCATGGCAGCAGTAGGTTGGCAGAGGTTAAGTGGGGGGAAATGGCAGATGCACCCTCCTGTCTTTTCAAAAAGGCACAGCAGACCCACAAGCTATTCTCCTCCTCCGTGTTTATTCAAAGACCACAGAGTTGTATTTTTTCAAACAATCATGAGAAATGCTCTTTTCTCACCTCCAACTCTCTGTCCTGAGAATCCATTCAGAAGAATGTATTTTGAACAAATCTCTTTAAATGGCACGACCAGCAGGTTGAGTGAGGTGATTCTCTACCTGTGCCTATCTCAGACCCCAGCTGGAGTACTGCATCTAGTTCTGGGGTACTCAGCCGAAGAAAGATGTGGACCTATCGGAGGGTTCCAGAGGAAGGCCATGAAGATGGTCAGAGCTCTGGAGCACTTCTCCTATGAAGACAGGCTGAGAGAGCTGGAGTTGTTCAGCTTGGAGAAGAGAAGGCTTCAGGGAGACCTCACTGAGGCCTCCCAGTATTACAGAGTGCTTGTAAATAAAAAGGACAGCAGCTTTTTTTAGGAGTAGACAGTGAAAGGATAAGGGAGAACAGTTTTCAACTAAATGAGGACAGATTTAAATTAGGTATTAGGAAGAAATTCTTCACTTAGAGTAGTGAGGCACTCTAACAGGTTTCCCAGAGAAGCTGCAGATCGGCCATCCATCAAAATGTTCAAGGCCAGGTTGGATAGCCTTAAGCAACCTAATCTAGTGGGTGGCATTGCTGCCTATGGCAAGGGGTTGGAACTAGATGATCTCTAGGATCCCTTCTAACCCAAACTAACCTATGATAAATGTGAAGAAAGTGCTACCAAGTCAGCAGCCAGTGTGTGCCAAGATATAGCCAAGTATTCTCTTTATGTTACCTTCTATTTAAATAAAAGTAGGCACTCTTTAAAAATGCAGTTCAGACAGCGATCAAGGATTACATTCACAGGACAAAGGGCCCTACAGTATGAGATTGAGAGGATACTCTCGTTTACTGGTGTTAGTACAAATCACCAAAACCACTCAACTTTGCAGTCTCTAGCTGGAACCACAGCCAGCTCTCACCAGATTTCCAGTAATCTGAGCCAGACCCACTGGACAGATTATTTTGTTCATTTGGTTGTTTCCAAAATTAAAGAGAAAAGGAATGAGAGAGGGAGAGATTAGAGTAATCCAGTATCAAATGCAGAAATAAAAATCCCTCTTCAATTCTAGCTTTTGGCACAGCCTATGAAAATCCTTATCTTACTCAAATGTCTTAGCTCATCTTTCATTTAAACATGATTGGGTTACAATTGTTCTTAGTAGTGGTGGTGCGCTCCTTATTCACCTACAGCATGCTCTGCAGAGTAGAGTTGATGAAAAGCAAAGTTTCTTTACGCTCAGTTTTCCCTCTCTAAATCCAAAGCCTTGTTTGGCTTTACACATCACAAGTCCGACACATTCACACACTTAAGCTATGCAGTTCTTAAATGCTCTCCCTTCTGGTTCAGCTGTTTCCAACACAATGAGAATCCTGTTACCAAGGCCAACAAGTCTCAGTTTTCCCTTTGCATTGTTGTATCCTCCCTTCTTTAATAAAACCAATTATTCCTCAGGAAAAAGCAGAAAAAGCAGCTCTTCCTACTCACCAGCCCAAAAGTATTCCATATTTCTAAGCAAAGTAGTACAAACTGATTGGTGAAAATGAATATTTAACACTGTTTCATCCAAGGTGAAGCTTCACACTGAGGATGATCACACTATTTTCAGAATGTGCCATATTTTAATGCTTTTCAAATTTTATTGCAGATGAGCAGATTCAGGTTTTCTGTACCTGCACACAGCCAGTGGCCCTTTGGCGGCCCTTAAAAATATAACAGGGTTGCTGTCACTGTTAGTTGTGATGGACTACTGAAAAATACGAACAGTCTAGTTGCATCCCACAGATCACAGCAAACTCAGCATGATTATTTATCTGGCTTTAGAGTTACAACCAACTGCTCTCTGGATAAGGGCCTCAGTCTCTCCCTTCTCATGTGAGTAGGTGCTACCTGGTCTGTGTCATGCCATCATCATTTTGGGCAATATGATGGAGAAAGAACAAAGCATCTAGGCCAGGACGGATGCCACACAACCCATCTTGGGTGAAAAGCTTGACATTAATGAGATAAAAGGAAAGCAAATAATCAGTATGTAAGCCACATGTTAGTGCCCAAAATTAGCAGTATACAGTAAAAACTACTCTCATTTTAAAGTATGACAGCCACCCCACACACCATCACATCTTGATCTAAAAGCCCCATATGCCAAGTAGTTCCACTGCAACTACTTGAAACGAAGCTATACTCCTTCCCCCATACCTTTCTCCTTTATAAGGCTAATTTTGTAACTCAAAGTATTTTCTTAAAAAAACCCAAAAACCTATCCTTTAAAATGGCAATTAAACCAAAACTTCTGTGACGTCAGAATTTTGAAAGTAAGGTCAGGCACAGGGACTATACAGAAGGTCATTTTTGGTGATGGCAACTGTGCCACCTTCAGGCATCCATGCTCACAAGTCAGTAGGTTTCCGAACTCTAGCAAACTTGCTCTTCCATACTCATTTAGAGGTTGGTGGAAAGACCCCTAATAACTTCCTAGATCTTAAACTTTACATTATAAGAAGTAATCCAGCATGTACAACAGTATTCCCAAAATTTTCAGCCCTTTAGGAGTGATTAGCATGTCTTGTAGGAGTAGTTATTAATGCTAATGCACATGTGATTTATTTTTAGCACAGTAATTGCCATTGTCAAACTACTTCATAAACTACGTTTGCTTTGCAGAGCTTATGTGCAGTTACATTGACCAAGCCATGTCTCCACATAAAGGATAATCCAAAGGTTGCACAACTTGGTGTAGGGATGTAGGAGCACAATCACTTCAAAAGGAACTGCTACTCTGATATGGAAATGGTGGTATTTTGGACATAGCCTGCACTCCTAGTCTGAAACAGCAGCTTTTATCTCTGGTCTGGTAGACGCCACAAAATACTCCTGGGGTCAGGTAATACAGTGCGTGAAGTGAAACATAAATGCCACATTAGATCCTCAAGAGCCACTGGAAAAATACACTGCCAATAAAAATATTCTGCTGAAATAACAAAGACATTGAAAACAAACACAGAAAGCTGTTATATTAATATTATGGGTTTGACTTAAGAATAACAAAAGGAAGTTCAGAGTTCAAAATTCTGAAACTGCTATTTCAGGAGTCTCAAACACAGACAAGACACCACAGCGAACACGTAATGAGTGGATGCCTACCTGCTGCTAATCTTGGGCAGCTTTGTCACCGACTCTGAGACCTTTTGCTTTGCGATTCCCTTTAACAGAGTGCTCCCCAGGGAGCAATTTAGAATTTATTACAGTATCTGCGTCCAAGTGTGACACCGTGGCTTCCAACAGCAGCCACACAGCCATTGTTAGAAAGTGTATGATTGCTCAAAATGTCAATAGCCATGAAACAAGAAAGCCACATTCATTTAGTGTTACTGCAATGATTAATATTAACTAAAAAAAAAGCTAACTGAAAAAAATTAAAAATAACTGCATTTCTGCAGAAAATAGAAATAGTTCGTTCTGCAGAACTAAAATAGTTAGTTCCCCATCCCACATGCAGAAAATAGCATGTGGGATGGGGAACTAACACACTTAATTCTATCATTTTAAGTTATTTAAATTTGAGATGACACACAAACCAAATTCAGGCAACACAGCTGAGCAAAGTCAAATTTAGACCAAAAAAGGTTTATCTCTTCAACCAAAAAAAACCATTTTTCTCACAGCAAACATAATAAACCTATAGCATGAAAATAACCTAACCTCTGCATCCATTCAAACTTTCTGGCATCTAGATTTTTCAAATCCCTTTCCCCATCTGTGTTCATCTTTTCCTAACTAAGAAGATAAAGAGCTAGCTCTCTTCACCTTCACAGTTAAGGACATATTTGGCTGAGCAGAAAGGAGAGAGGCCATAAAACCACGATTCTTTATTTGAAAGTATATACAGCTTTTTGGCTGATACACAGGGGATGCCTACAGCTGACAAGCTCTCATTAACATTTGGCTGGAATTACTGTGAAGGTATCCAAGGAAATGGAAATAATCTCAAAGGAGACAGGTCAAGAAAAGTGAGAGGAGGAGGAGGGAAAGGATTAGCTTCAATGGAGTTTATCATCTGAGGAATCTTTTGTTCAGAGTGTGTGTATCTGTGTGTAGGAGAAGCACTGAGTTAAAATCTCAGAACTCATTCTTTTAAAGGTAAGCAGTAGTCCAGGAAGGAAAAAATGATAACTACTTCATGACAATTCCATCTGTCTTTTGTACATCTCTTATTAAATTGAAAACTGAAGTATTTAATATTTGAAAAAGGATTTTTGAAGTCATGTAGCAGAATGAACATATAACTTGCAGCCTTCTATTCTCAGCACATAACCCCAAGAAAAAGCTTTCTGTTGGTACCTCCACTTTGTCTGAGCAGTTAAATACACAGGTTGTTCCAAGGATTGCACCATTGCTATTCTAACTGCATTAGGGACACCACAGGTTGCTCACTATCACAAAACTAAAATACTGGACTACTTCAGAACCACCCACACAATTTACAGACATGCAGGAAAGCACACAGTAAGCAATTAGACATCTTTGGCAGTGGTGGTTTCATTGCCGTAAGTGGCTGAATACCTACTAGACAATATACCACAAAAAAGAAGATACCAAGCAATAACATAGTGTGCAGATGGCATTTCCATCTATATGACCCACATCAGCACTCTTTAACAGTGCAGCTGCAATGTCAGTCCTGCGGTAAGAGGTACTTAAAATCAGTATTTGATAGAAGAGGTTATTTGCGTCCATGTGCACTTCTCTATATAAAAAAAATCAAAACTAAGGAAAAATGAGGGAAGCAGGGACAAGATACCAGGCCATTTGAAAACCTAGAGCAGGAATGTCCTAGGGAAAAGAAGACAGCCTCAGAGAAAGAAGAGTAGGGACCGGTTCTGAAAAACAGCAGTTCTAGTAAAATTCACAAACCTTTGAGGGCCAAAAGAGATGGGGAGTTAATGAGAATCAAAAACTGAGCCAGTAAAAGATTTAAGAAGCCCAGGATAAAGTGCCTTGTTATAATCAAACTTTGACTCAGAGGCTTCTGATCAGGTGTCTGAAAGCTCAAAAACCCAACAACAATAACAACAAAAACTAAAAAACTAGCACAAACCCATAGGTTTAGATAGAAGAAAATACATTAAACATATTCACATGAAGGGTTTGCGTGCAATACACAAGAAAATAAAGTATGGCAGCACTATCAAAGAGAACATCATACTTTTGTCAACAGAATAATTTTTCAGACATAGCCTGAACCTTGGAGGTTTAAATGAAAGATCTTCTCTACTAACAATATTATAATGAGTACAGTCATCAACTCTTCCTAATACTTAGACTGCCTCTTAAAGGCTTTGTGGTTTCTAAACCAAACATCAATTGGGATGTCATTAAAAGAGCAAGATTAAAGTTTATGAGAATGAAACTCAATATAAGAACACTGAAAAAATGGTGAAAATACATGTACCCTGCAGACTCTCTTCTTAACTTCAAGATTTTATAAAAGCACAAAGGATCTCAAGTCACATTTTCTACCCTTAAGCAGAATTTATTTGGCACTTGTGCTTCTTTTTTTTTTTTTAATCAGTCATTTCTTCCTTGTTTGATAAGCTGCCAAGAAGTTTCAACCCTCAGCTTTAAAACAGTTGTCTGGACTAGAACAGGCAAACAAAAAAACCCCTCCGAATTCATTAGGATAACATCTGAATAATACTAAAATAAAAAAACCCCACACTCTTCAATGCAGTTACAAGTAAAATAATAAGTTTGTGGGGAAAGAATGAATGCAACACTATCAGCCATTATTCAAAACTGTTTAAAAGTGAGCATTCAAAACAGTACATAATGGACCAATAAAGCTCATAATTAGAGTTCAAAGCTTAGAGATCAAAAGCAGTTAAATATTTCTAGGAATAGGAAGACTAATTTTTTGTACTTAAGAACAAATAAAACATTTATGTTTCAAGACATCAGCCATCCAACATCTATTATATAAATAGGTTCATTAGGGTCTCGGTAATAGAATCATAGGATGGTTTGCATTGAAAAGGACCTTAAACATCATCTAGTTCCACCCCCCTGCCATGGGCAGGGACACCTTCCACTGCACAAGGCTGCCCAAAGCCCCATCCAGCCTGGCCTTGAACACTTCCAGGGATAACATATCCAGAACTTCTCTGGGCAACCTGTCCCACTGCCTCACCACCTTCACTGTAAAGAATTCCTTCCTAATATCCAATCTAAACTTACCCTCTTTCAGTTTAAAGGCATTCTCCTTTGTCCTATCACTACAGGACCTTGTAGAAAGTCCCTCTCCAGGTCTCTTACTGGAAGGTGCTATAAGGTCTCCCTGCAGGCCTCTCTTCTCCAGCCTGAACAACCCCACTTTGTAGCCTGTCTACAAAGGAGAGCAGCTCCAGCCCTCTGAGCATCTTTGTGGCCCTCCATTGGACTCTCTCCAACACATCCATGTCCTTCCTATGCTGGGGGGCCCAGAGCTGGACACAGTACTCCAGGTGGGGTCTCACAGGAGCAAAGCCTGTCAGGGTCCCTCTGGATGGCATCCCTTCCCTCCACATGACACAGCTGGGTGTCATCAGCGAACTTGCTCAGGGTGCACTTGATCCCACAGTCCATGCCACTGACAAGGATGCTGAACTGTACTGGTCCCATTACTGACATTTGAGGAACACCACTCATCACTGGTCTCAGCTTGGGCACTGAACCATTCACTGCAACTCTTTGAGCAAGACCACCCAGCCAATTCCTTATCCACTAAGTGGTCTGTCCACCAAATCCATGTCTCTCCAGTTTAGAGAATAGGATGTTGTATGTAACTTTGCTGAATGCTTTGCACAAGTATAGGTAGACGACACCAGCTGCTCTTCCCTTACCCACCAACACTGGAACCCCATCGCAGAAGGCCACCAAATTTGTCGGGCACCATTTGCCCCTAATGAAGCCACATCAGCTGTCATCAATGCCCTCCTGATTTCGCACATGCCTCTGCATAATTTCCAGGAGGATCTGCTCCATGATCTTGCTGGGCACCAAGGTAAGACTGACTGGTATGTAGTTCCCTGGGTTATGTTTCCCCTTTTTCAAACAGTGAAAACTTCACCAGAATGCCACAGGTTCTCAGATACAACAGATGGTGGTTTAGCAACTTCATCACCAGTTCCATCAGCACTCATGGATGTATCTCATCAGGTCCCATGGATTTGTGCACCTTCCAGTTCTTTAGATGGTCTCAAACCTGATCTGCTACAATAGGCAGTTCTTTATTCTCTCTGCACCTGCCTTTGCCTTCTGCACCTTGGGTGGTATGGCTGGAGCACTTGCCATTTAAGACCAAGGTAAAAAAGTCATTGAGTACCTCAGTCTTTTCCATATCTTGAGTCTCCAGGTTTCCTCTTTCCTTCCGTAGAAGGCCAACGTTTTCCTTAATCTTCCTTTCATCACTGATGTATCTCCTGAAGCTTCTGTTGTCCTTGACATTCCCAGCCAGATTTAATTCTGTCAGGGCTTTAGCTTTCCTAACCCAATTCCTGGCTGCCCGGACAATTTCCTTGTATTCCTCCCACGCTACCCATCCTCGCTTCCACCTTCTGTATGCCTCTTTTTTGAGTTTGAATTTGTTCAGATGCTCCTTGTTCATCCCTGAAGACCTCCTGGTGTTTTTGCCTGACATCCTTTTTTTGGGGATGCATCACTCCTGAGCTTGAAGAAGGCGAACCTTGAATATTAATCACCTTTTCTGGGACTCTCTTTCCTCCAAGGCTTCATTCCACAGAGGTCTACTAAGCAGGTCCTTGAAGAGGCCAAAGTCTGCTCTCCTGAAGTCTAGGGCAGAAAGCTTGCTGTGCATCCCCCTGGCTGCCCCAAGGACCTTGAACTCCACCAATTCCTGGCCACTGCAGCCGAGGCTGCCCTTAAGCTTCACATTCCCCACCAGCCCCTTCTTGTTGATGAGACCAAAATTCAGCATAGCACTTCTCAATGGCTCCTCTATCACTTGGAGAAAGAAGTTATCATCAACACATTCCCGGAACCTCCTGGATTGCTTCTGCCCCGCTGTGTTGTCCCTCCAACAGATAATGGGATGGCTGAATTCCCCCTTGAGGACCAGGGATTGTGAACGTGAAGCTTCTCCTGTCTGTCTACAGAGGGCTTCACCTACTTGGTCCTCCTGCTTAGGCAGCCTGTAGCAGACCCCCACTACAACATCTTCCCTTTAATCCTGAACCACGAACTCTGCGTTGTGTCCTCACCCACTCCTAGCCAGAGCTCCATGCACTCCAGCTGGTCACTGACTGGAGGGCAACACCCCCTCCTTGTGTCCTCTGCCTGTCCTTCATAAGGATAAGCCTGTATCCAACCATTCTAGTCATGGGACCCATCCCACCATGTCTTGTGCAAGTGGCCAGCTCCTGGCAGGTCTTGGCACTTCCTTGGGATTTCCCCATCTCAGGAAATCCCCCCTGTATGCTGTGATATCCCCCTCTGCTGTGGAACATGCCTGCATCACTTCAGTAATCCCTCTAAACCACCTGGCACTAGCTACTATAGATCAATGACATTAGTTATCACTTTCTTCTATGCACAAAAGAAATACCAAGTGCCTGTACTTTGCTATAAGCATAAAAGTTCCTATAAACTAACCCACTTGGGGCCTTTGTTTTCAGTGCTTGCTGCAAACATTTTAAAAAAACCCCAAATCTGAATGACCAAAATAAAGCATAAAGAGCAGTTCTGATAGGCAAAATGGGTCAAACCCACTAAGACTGCACATGGCTTTCTGCAGTACTTGACTGGACTTACAGAAGTCTATCTAATTGATTAGAAGTGGATTTGCCTGCAAAAAAGATACTGGAAATGGTCACAGACACCTACAGACCTACATATGCACATGGCACGTTTAAGTAACTACATGTCATCGTCAGCCGAACTGGAACGTGTCAGCTTCAGAGCAATCAGTCTCATGTGTGTACTCCAGCCCCCATCCAGCAGCTCCAACTTGTAACATAGATCATTTTGACAATCTACCTCACAACAAATGGTTGGGTTTCCTTGCAATGCAACTGAGCATCAAGCTGTCAAAACAGCCCAGGACCGTCTGTTTGGAAGTGTCTGATGCAGACCTGCCACCAAACCCATGTATCATGGAAGAACTCTCCTTTAGATAGCTGAGAATTAGCAAGGAAGGGGAAGATGCTGTTTTGAAGATTAAGCTGTCAAAATGATTTTAGAGAAGCTCAGGGCTATTGTGCGGACCTGGTCCTGAGGGGTGTGCCTGTACAAGCTGGCCTAGACTACGCACAGCTCTCCATTCCCAAGTTAATTAATGTAACATTCTGTACCACAGATAAGCCTTCATACCCATGTGGTTGAGTTCAGATGCTCCTTGCAACTGCCTGTAACAAAGTAACTTGGAATACCCTATTACATACAGAATATGCCTTGAGGCTGTATGGATTTTCTGGTTTAATATTTCCCAGAAGGAGCAGGAACACCATACTTGCACCTTACAAAACTAGGGACTTCCCAACTTTGTGATGCAGAACTTCTCTTAAAAAAAAAAAGAAAAAAAAAAGGGAGAAATTAAAAAAAAAATCCTCAATAAGCACACTGATTACACTGATTTATGGTTTTGAGTTAAATGAGAATGTGGATGTGGTTTATGAAGGGAACAGGGCTGCATGTAGACACCTTTAATACTAAAAGTTGAAAAGAGTTTTAATGTTTTCACATGGAGAAACATGCCCAATACTTGAAGTTTGGAACAAAGCTAGGAGCAAATTTAAAACAGTGGGAAGAATCACACTTCCCACAGCAGAGGCAACCCTAAGGTGGTTAACCCACAGTCACACAGCAAGCTTCTGGCACATTCAGAAAGAGCAAATGTTCTCCCAAGCTTTAGATCAAGGCATTCATCACAAGCTCATCCCCTCTTTCCAAACATGGCCTTTTGGTACTTGTTTTGAGACTCAAAAGACTCAAAAGTCTCAAAACAAAAGTATATGCTTTCTTCTGACACGAGAATTAATTATATACTATCTTACACTAAAAAAAAGCATCATGTTTACTAGTAATGATGAATAAAATAGGTTTCCCTAAAGCCGCTTTAACCTCATTACAAAGTACCTGGCTCAAATAAAATGGAAAACTCTCCCCTCTGATAAAAACAGCATTCATTTTGAGCAACTAGTATGAAGACATACCCGTCTCTCACTTCATATATTCGCTCTATAATCACCATACTCTTCACTGACTTAAAACCCCAGCATCACAGCCATAAAACACAAAAACAAGTAAACAATGCATTCAAGGAAAAAGGAAACAGCCATTAGTCTGTCCCTTTAGAATTGATTTTACTACGAATTACAAGAATAACTAATTTATTTTCAGAGTGAGCTTAACCAGTATTATACCGCAATAATATAACAGAGCCTTACCTTGGAGCTGTTGCTATTCATCCTTCCAGTTTCATTCACTACAGGCAAATGTCTCACATAACTCACACTCTCTAGTGGGAGCTAGCTACAATCAAAAACTCTGAAATATGAAGCACAAAGCTGTGTTTTATTCATGGTGCTTTTGTTTGCCAATTAATTTGAAAGCAATTTTTACAGTGGGAAGAGTAGCAAGGCTTGGTTAAGCTGCCCTCTTAGACTACACGGTAAAAGAACAGAGGCACAACCCCTATATAACTAAAAAAATTAACACATAAACAACTGCAGTTTGCAAAGCATCAAAGCCTTTGGTGCCATTCTACACCCACAATGTATACACCAGTGTAACTTTATCAGCTCTGCAGGGATGATGTCATCTTCTCCAAGAGCTTGTAAGTGAAATAAGAAACTGGTTCTTTCAACAAGCAAGAAGGCCCAATCCTTTTGTTTGGCTTTCATAGAATCATAAAGGTTGGAAAAGACCTTTAAGATAATCGAGCCTAACCATTTACTGTAGCACTGCCAAGTGAACCCCTAAACCATGTCCCCAAGTGCCACATTTACACATCTTTTAAATACCTCCAGGAATCATGACTCTACCACTTCCCTTGGCAGCCTGTTCCAGTACCTGAACACCCTCCCCATAAAGAAATTCTTCCTAATATCCAATCCAAACCTCCCTGATGCATCTTGTGGCCATTTCCTCTTGTCCTGTAACCTGGGACAAGAGACTGTTTCCCACCTCACACTACAGCCTCCTTTCAGGAGTTGTAGAGAGTGATAACGTCTCCCCTGAGCCTCCTTTTCTCCAGACTAAACAACCCCAGCTCCCTCAGCTGCTCATCCGAAGACTTGTGCTCCAGACCCTTCATCAACTCTGTTGTCCCTCTCTGGACACACTCCAGCACCTCAACGACTTCCTTGCAGTGAGGGACCCAGAACTGAGCACAGAACTAAAGGTGTGGCTTCACCATAGTGGAGTACAGAGCGACAATCACTTCCCTGGTCCTGCTGGCCACACTATTCCTGATATAAGCCAGGTGCCATTTGCCTTCTTGGCCACCGGGGCACACGCTGGCTCACGTTCAGCCACTGTCAACCACAGGTCCTTTTCCACTGGACAGTTTTCCAACCACTCTGTCCCCAGCCTGTAGTGCTGCCTGGGGTTGTTGTGACTCAAGGGCACGACCCAGCACTTGGCCTTGTTGAACCTCATGCAGTTGGGCCTTGGCCCCTCAATTCAGACTGTCCAGATCCCTCTACAGAGCCTTCCTAGCCTCCAGCAGATCAACACTCCTGCCCAACTTGGTGCTGTCCTCAAACTTACTTAGGGTATACTCAACCACTCATCCAGATCATCGATAAAGTTATTAAGCAGGACTGGCCCAAATAATGAGACCCGAGGAACTCCACTTGTAACGGGCCACCTACTGGTTTGTAACTCCATTCACCACCACTCTCTGGACTCGACCACCCAGACAGTTTACCCATTATTTTTTCAGTGCACACAACGTCCCCCCTTGAAACACTAGTCCTTCTCTATTTATAAGGGGCAAAAGAACGACTGAGCATTGGAGATGCATTCAAAAGGCAGCCCGTGAAAGAGGAGACAGTTTTAAAATTCTCCACAGGTGCTTTGCTGTTGCCGTTGGTTGGTGCATGGCCATGGAAACCCTGGGCACCCAGGGGCATTCCTGCGGCCATGGATACTCACTCTTCTCCTGCCTGAAGTGCCTCTGGATGACCTTTCACTTCCAGAGCAAAAAAATAAATTAAAAAAAAAAAAAAAAAAAAGGCAAGAGGCAACATTCAAGCATTCACGCCCATCCTGGCAGTGGTCCAAAGGAAAAAAACCCAAACAAAACACAAGCCAACAAACAAAGATCCACAGATTGGAAAACTGCTGACAACCTAAGTAGCAGGAAGTTTTTGATGATCCAAAAGCCATTGTGAAGCCCAATTAAAAAGAAAACAACAGCTATAGTTGCTCAGCTTGGCCAGGCAAGGAATAATTGACTCAATCATCCTAAAACAGGAGAGGAATGAACATTTTTATCATGCATGAAGATGGTTCAAAGTAAGAAATTAAAAATACAGTTTTCCCCTCCATAAAAAACAAAACAAAACAAGCCAAAAAAACCCAACCAAAAAAAACCCAGAAAACATTTTCACTAAGTGTCAGCTCAGTGCAAAAAGCAACTGTGCATGCAAGACCTTCCTACTCTTCCTTTATTTTGAAAATGATACTTTAATTTCTGCAGCAGAGGCATTCCAGGTTGGGCTTTTTGTGTCCTTTTTTTCTGAAGCATTTCATTGCTCTTTGCTGGTAGAGCAAACATCCTGCTAGTTATTATGTTTAAATACATGCTTCAAACAGTTTTCAGGTTATTTGGTTTTAGACAGAGAAATAAGCCCCAGATGTTTCACTGAGAAGGTTTTCCACCAGGAAATTCATGGCCCTTCCAGATGTCTCAGATATCTAATAGTCCAAACTTATTTTTTCTTCATGACAGGCATGAATATGTTCTTTCCAACAAGTTGCTTATCAGATTATTATAAATGTATCCATAGGCTATAGGTGCAGACTGCACCAGATGGATTTGGGATTATTTGAAAGAGTGAGCAGCAATTAAATCTTCCTAGTCCTTGCCTCTTAGAAGTGTTTTGCATATCTATATCCTTGTTTCGCATACTACGGCAAGCAAAATTTGACAGAAAGAATCTAATTAAAAAATACATCATCTCTATTTGTAATTACATTAAGTAGGTCGAAATGAGTGCTGGTTTTCAATTCCATAAACTTTGGACAGTCTTGTAGCTTTAATGATGTGTAGACCTAACTTTTAAGTAGTAAGATGCAGAACCCTTGATGATCGTGTTATTTCAGTAGCCAAAATTCATGCCTCTCTCTGCTTTTCCTTTTTGATAGGTAACTTTTGGATGTCTTACAGGCAGTAACTGCTGCCATTTCTCCCCACTTTTGCTAACATTGTCTCTCTACCTCAGTTACCAGCCACCTTCCCTCCCAAATTGTCATGTTAATATGACCCAATTAAGCTATCAGAAAGTGCTCTGACATTCAGGCCTCAGAGTTCCTACTTCTACTTCAGACCTGAGGAAAGGCTCACCATCTAAGAAAAAAACCCCTACTTCTCTTTGCAGCTTTGTCTTTTTTTCCTGAGACAGTGGCACAAGAATTCTAAACAAGCAATGCTAGGAAGAAAAATTATTACCACATGCTTTTTTTAAACAGGAAATATGTCAGCTGTCATCTTGGGAAGCACGATACGAGACCGGGTTTGCAGGTTTATTTAATGTACTCTTGTTGGATTTTTCTGGCAGCAGCATCTCCTACTCCTCACAGATATACAGGCACAATTCCCAAAGAGATACTGGGACTCTACATGGCCACCTGTAGGAAGACACAGATTTTGCACACACATTTCTTAGACGGCCACAAAAATATATTGAGAAATATCAAGCAGGAAGAGATGAAGGTCTTGATTTTTAGGGAGCAAACAAAAAAGTGTTCTCAGTGAAACAGGAGTTGGGTCTCTATACACCACCTTCTCATTCACACCATGAGCACAGCTCTTCCATAAATCTCCACGGAATCATCAATACCTCCTGAATCTCAGAGCAAAGCAGAAAGCTCTGCCAACACAGTTCACAAGGATTTGTTTAGAGTATCTTCAGAGCTAGAGCTCTGAAGGCAGTCTTGTCTCAATTAGGTGTTTTTCCTGAACACACAGAGAGAAGATAATATTTAACTGATTTATATTTTTTACAAGACCAAATGTACAAAGTTGTGCCTTGAGCTGCACTAACAAAAATTTTTAATTTTTATTTTATGTTCATTGGAGCACAAAACACTTCTAGTGAGAGAATTAAATCTGTGAGATTTCTCTTTTTCTCTCTTCTTCTCCAATTAGACATAGTGTTTATGATATGAAATTACATTATGTTTATAACAAGAAACTGCACTGATGAGTAACTGGATGAGTAACTGCAAGCCCTATGCACCAATAGAAAAGTTAATAGACACAATTCATTTGTCCTGACTGCCCTTCCAGAACCATATGAAAATATTGATTACTAGTGAATAAATAGTCCTTCTTTAGAAGCCGCTTATTAAATAGTCGGGGTGGAGGATTGTAAACAGCCTCGGGTATAGATCTGCGGTCAATTTCTACTACACTTTGCAATTATTACGTAAGTGGTAACTTTGTCCTTATGCTGGAGGGGAACCACAACTCAAAGCCCATCACTGAAAACAAAGGCCAAGAATGCTGCAAATACATGATAAACAGAAATCCTGCAAGTGAAGCTTTGCAATTTAAGCTTATGGTGGATCTCCCAACCCCAGCATTAGGCTCCCCTCATTAGCTTTGACAAACAGTGGATTTAAAGATTTCAGCTGTTGAGCACTTGCAGTAACTTTTTCATCAGTACTTTTTCAGTACTGAGATGGTCTAAAATGCAAAAATACTTGTATACCTTAAGGGCCCTGTGAGCTGTGGGGGTGGTAGGGTTCCCTGCTAAGCAAAGGCAACCATTCAAGCACAGGTGACAGAAACAGCTCTCAGTGAGTCTGGTGAGACACCAAACCAGAAAACTGATTGCATAAAACAAGAACAAGGCTTACACAGCGCAGAGGGTCCCACTGCAGAAATGCATATAAGAGAACCTCAGTATATAAATGCGTAACATGCCAAAGGCTAACCCAAGTATCCATACTTCCCTCCCACTACAGCCTTGCTTGGAATTTAGCTTAAGGTGACACAAGTCAACTTGAGAACAGTGGTACATTTCACATAAAACATTCAAGAGATTCTTTTCCCTGGTCATAGACCTTTTTGGTACACTATGATCATCTTTCAAAGAGTGTAATCAAGTCATTCAGCAATTTCCACTCCAGAAAGATCAGCCCTGATTGCTAGACAACGGTGTCATGATGACAAGCTGACCCTGCTTTGGCCTGAATAGGCATAGTGGTTGCTGAAATCTCAACAGGATGTGAAGAGAAAGGCATCTATGTTCATTACTAGCTATGGTTGATTTTCTGCTGGAAGGGTTTTTGGTTGACAGACCACTCGGCTAAGTTACCCTTAAACATGTCCAGCTTCACATACTTCTGTATGCTTTGGTAGCATTTCATTTGTTTGCAAACCTAATACAATATAAAAAATGCAACAAATTTCATGTAAAGCCTATAGCAGTTGTTGGATGACTGTTATTACAAGCCTAAATGATGGCCTGTGACAAAACAATGATTGCAATACCAAACAGAGGTATTTACTTTTTCCAGGAAAAATAAAAAGCAGAAGAACTACCAGGTTCAATAGAAAAGTATAAACCAGAAGCTGCTTATTCTTGTATTATGAATACTGAATAATTTGACAGCATGATCAAAAGCCACTAACAAAGAGGTAACAGACAACAGAAGTACATAATAACAAGAAAAAGCAGAAAAAAGCATGCATACAGGCACTAAATGTTCATTCAGTAGCCAAATGGTATCTACAATATATTTGAAAAAAGCACCTTGGGTTTGGATAGTACAACAATTACTGTAATTTACACAAGGATAGTGTTGCCACAGAAATTTACTGTTTAAGCCATTACTTCACTATAAGGAGCTCTCGGAAAAATACCATTTGAGAATCCAGCTGAGCTGCATATTAAGGCCATACTCATGGCCCACAACGCCACCACATCCAATTCATGATGATTCAAACTTGCAAAAAAAAGTCTCCTCTGACCCATATCTAGAAAACCTCAGTGGAGATAGCTAAGCAAGTAGGAAAATGGCTTTCAAGTACCAGTCATTCACCACTGTGCTATGGAGACACACAGGAAAATACCAAAAGTAATTATAAGATCTGGAGTCAGAGTTTTAGCCAGTACTGTGTCGTCAAGAGCATGGATAAAATATCCCCACCTTTTGACAACTGTCCTGTTACAATCCGTTAAATAAGACTAAAATTAACTAAAATACATTTGTGCTGAGAGAATCTTGCATATCTAGAGAGTCTACATATGTTACTACATATGCCAACTTGATGTGTTCCTTCAACAGCAAGTATTTTGCAAACAAATATCTTCCCATCATTCATTTTCTACGGTCTCTCCCAAAAACTGAAGGTAGATTAAAAAATCTTGTTCTCAAATCAAAAGTTTAATTTAATATGATATTTTTATTTAGGTTCCCATTTATATGTTCTTTCTTTACTTTCTTCAATTTAAATTACTTGACTTGAATAGCAAAAATATATACTGCTTTTTAAACCGAGATCTTATTAATATAATTTCAAATATCAGTAACATTCTCACAGGAAACATGACAATTAGCAGACTCTGAAACCCATTAAAAGAAGTACATCCCAAAGGAAAGTCTCATTAACACCTTCCCAGTGTGAATGATAGAATTCAACATTCCAAAACTAGGGTGACTGCAGCTTGCAGCATGGGTCATATCGTCAAACATCACCACCGTCCTGTATGTTGGATTTCCATTTTTAATACAGATGTTGAATTTGTATCATCATTTGTTGAATGATGATTCATTTAACAGTGACAGCCCCCTCCTTAGAGGTGAGGAATGGAGATATAGATCCCTTCAGGCAAAGGAAACTGAACATTGGTAAGATCCCTGTTCAAAAATCAACTGCTTAAGCAGGTACTGACATGACTATCCTGACAAATTCTGTAGAACTTTTCATCCCAAAAACTTTTCCAACAAGCATTCAACTAACTACTTTCAAACACAGGAGGTTTACACTTGAGACAAAACAGTCCATACAGATATAGTTTTATTGCACTAACTGGGCATTTTTAGTACATTGGACTGGCATATTAAAACCATGGCTTAAACATGTTTCACCTAATACACAGTAAAAAGCCAGTTTTCCTCACAGCAACTTTAGACACTTTCTGCTCTGACACTGATGAGACCACGATGTAAATGTAATTTTTCCTCCAGACAAATAGAACAGCTGGATACCAACTCATTTGTGAAATGAGTTGTGAAAGTTTTCTCGGAGGCTGGCTGAAGTATAAAAAATAGTTCAGGGAAGTTGGATAGACTTCCAAAGAAGTATTTAAAGACAGCAAAATAATTCCCCTGCCTCCAAATCATAAAATAATAGATTAAGTACAAACCTTCTTTATCCTGAACCAGAACAAAACAAGGTGCCAATAAAAGACTGCTCATCAGCTTAGTACTTTGTTTTATACGATTTCAGAAGACTATGCTAAGGTCTTAATATAACACTCAAAGGAAAACTGCATAAACAAAACATTAACTCTAGAATCTGCAGCAGTAATGTTGGTATTTAAACTTCATGCCAATTTTGCCATTAGGAGACATACAGCTGAAATGCTTCTCCTGGAATCCCAGGCATTCCTCTCATCTACCAACCCACTTGCTCCTGCACCAAGAGAGACAATGGTCCATGCTCCAAAACCTCTCGTGTCTCGGAGAAGACGAAATGGCTATTTTCCAAGACCTGATACAGGAAAGAAAATGTGGTTTGCATTATTCATTTTATACTTCTATACGAACACAGATGTACATCCGAGGGTGAGGTAGGCTTTGTCTGTATTACAAGGGTTTTGTTTAGTTCTTCCTTTTGGTCTAGCACAGTAGTTCTACCAGTTCTGCCCTTCTATAATGATGAGCTTCAAAGCTTCAACTCTTCTCTACTTCAAACATAAGCTCTTCACTCAGTGACCTCAAAAAATTAACAAATCATCTTTATGAGACCCACTGCAAGCACTTCTGCAACTAACAGTAAGCGTTTCCCAACCGTAACTCAGGAATATGGGCAGCAGTACACAAGGCTTTTGATATTAGGGTGTACTGCACAGTTTAAATGTAATTTCATTACTTGCTTATCCTTTTGTTAGCCCTGGAGGTTACACCCACAACCCTTTCATAGATGGCCCTCCAGAAATTGATTCTGAGAACCAATCAATTACAATGCTATTTATGGGTTTTTAATAGCCCTTTTCTTGAAAAAGAACACACTCTTCTTCCTCTATTACCTGTACTACAAGAAAGAAGCAGGTCCTGGTTACTCAAGACAGTTGTCCCATGCACAAAATGCCCATCACCATGGTGTCACCCATCAAGAGTAAAAAAGTTTTGGGTGAACTACCCATGGCACTGTACTTGTATCTGTATCTGCATGTATATATGTATATAATTAATGCATGTCTGTGTATGTCAAAAGGTTTAAGTTTAATGTAACATGTTACTATGGGAAAAATTCGGGGTAGATAATGTTGGGGTTTTAGGAATTCTCCTTTTGTTTTTCTTTTTCTCTTAAAGAATTTTCCCCATACATGTTGCTAGGAGACAAATTACCCAGCACTTAAGAGAGACAAAAGGACCTGGCAGGGGCAGAAGGTCCAATTGGCTGCCCTCTTTTTACCTGGGGTTTTCTCATGTGGGGGACAGAGATGCCTCGAGATTTGAACTGAAAAAAGGGGGTTGGGTGCGGCCCCCAGCTCTCTTGTTCGTTCGGCGTTCAGGGGGAGAGGAGCTGCTGTCGTGTGGGGAGGATTCACCACCGCCACCAGTTTCTGCCTTCTGCCACCTTCCTTTCTACCGTGAGTGAGAGCTTGCTTGCTGGAGCAGCTATCTGCACTGGGACCTTTATTCAACACTCTACCTAACTAAAAGGGAGACTTTTCCTTTCACCATCTGCTCCAGTGCCTCAGGGAGAAACCCCAGTATCCCAAGCCCGCCTTTCCCTGCCCTGCTGGAAGCTGGGCTGCGGCTGCCCTGCCCC
>VWZW01006289.1:8474122-8487674 GCA_013397115.1 Edolisoma coerulescens
TCTGTGAAAGACATGGGGGAAGAGAGAATTCTGTGTGCAGCCTGCGGAAAAAGAGAAATGGTCCTGCTAGAGGTTTTTAGAGACTTCATTAAAGGAGAGAGAGTTGTTGCTTTCAGGCTGGAATTCGCTTATCCTTAAAAGAGATACCCATGGTAGTAGTGTAAAAAGACTGCTAAATTCATGAGAGAGATGTTTTTTTCACGGCAGCAGATTTTTTTCTCTGGGCGGAATCTGTTTTTGCTTTCTAACAGTTTGGAAACCACACTAAGCAGAAGGCACCTCTTATCCTCTCAAACATAGAAGAGACTTTTAAAGACTGTAATACTGACCTGAAATCACATGTTTGTTATCTTTTCTGTGCAGTTGGGAAGAAGAGGGGAGTGTTTGGAAGAGAAAGGGGGGTTTGTTTTAAGTTCGTATTATTTTCTTTTACCTTTAATTCTGTAAGTAATAAACTTCTTTATATTCTTTAAACTGTTGAGCCTGCTTTTTGCCCACTCCTAACCTCTTATCTCACAGAGAGTAAAGTAAGCGAACGAAACTGCTACGCTTAAATTGGTGTTTCCGCCCGGTTTCAAAATTAAAACCCATGTCAAACCGAGACAAGTAGGTAACATCAATGGCCAAAATCTCTCTCCTTGAGCAGGCTGACTCACAGTGAACCGCAATCCCACATCTGTTTTATGCTGAGCTTGTGCCTTCTGATAGAGCACAGGATGCAATACTGAAAAGCAGAAAGGGGATGGGTATGAAGAATGAGACAGGGCACAAACCATATAGCCTGCTTTGCTACACAGGTCTTTGTAATTGCCCAAACACCTCCATGTGTTTATATAAACATTCTGTGGTTGGGGATTTGCAGTCACCTCCCTTCTCCACAAGAAAAACAAACTAAACACAGTAATTAGCTTCAATAGCATCTGATTAAGTAAATAGGGTTTTCCGTTTCCATTAGTAGCTCATAAAGGCAGACACTAATATGAGCACCACTCAGGTCATTGCCCAGTGGTGACAGCTTTACAGTCAAGCCAAAACAGGTTCCACTGCAAGAGCAAACATGAGTTAAATTCCCTGGTAGGACAGGCACAAGTTCACACAACTATGCTGTTACAGGCTGTGGTAAGAACATTCAAGCCAAATCACTCAGACTCGCCCAAGCAGCTAATTAGAACTTCTCACAACAAATCCCATCAATATTTAACAGAGATATCCAAAAATAAACAAGGGGTTTGGTTTGCTAGAACAGATTCGCCTACAAAATATCTTGACATAACACCTATTCACAAAGTTACAAGTGACAAAGTGCAGTATACAAGAGATACTAAATTTGGCTAGCAACCTGCTCATGATTGTATTCTTGTTTCTGGGCCAGGAAAGCTTTACAGACTTTCTTTTCTTTCTTATCATGTACCCTCACCCTACTCCATCAGTCTTTGGTTGTCTCAGAAATCTGCCTTCAGAAATAACTTGAACTATACAACTTATTAGTAGCCACATGGAAATACAGCATGAAATCAGTCACTTTATTTAAACTGTCAAACATCCAGCTGGTTAAAAAGTACCACAGGGGCATGACTTCAATAATAACCTCCTATGACTCACCTACAGAACACACTTCATTCTTGACTTATTTTGAAGAAATGGACAAATATCAACATGAGAAAACAAAGGCAAGATTAATATTACTTTGACTGCATCTACATATACACTCAAATATCCAAGAAAATTATCTTTTTATAGTAATTATTTGTAGCTTATTTTCCCTTCCCTGATATTAACAATTCAACGTGGAGACTGAGTATCTGTCAGCCTTCATCCCATGCTAGCTCCTTCAGAGGAATTCACTGAGGAAAAAGGTTGGTTTTTTTTCTCCTTTTGAGTATTTCTTCAAGCCATATTTTATGAATTGGTGATTAATTTTCTTATACATTTAGATTACTGTTTTTATTTCAAAAAATCTAATTTGGTGGATGAAGAACATGAAAGCATAATTTTAATCAATCTCCCTTAAAACTTCTTAAAATAACACTAGCTGATGAGTACTCACAAGATAGCAAGCTATTTCCCTCTTGTCAGCTGCATGTATCTTTCTGAAATATTTGTTGGAATATCAGTGACAAACCGTAATAACATAAAGGAAGTAAATATAGCTCAACTTACACTGCACTGAAAAATATTTCTAATCTCCTTTTGTCACTCAACTCACACCTAGCTGTAATGATTTCCAAATGCTATGGTCTATTACCAGTGGCTTTCCCACAGAAGCAACATCAATCTAAAGAATGGGTTTAAGGCAAGGACATTCTTTCAACAGCCTACCAGAACTATCGAAGAATAGTATAGTAGGTCATTTATTTGAGCTGTAACCATGTGAGCCAAATTCATCAAGTTAAGAAAATACGTTCTTCAAGCATTAAATCCTAGAAATCATGGGACAGCATTCTGCCTATGGCCTTTGTCAACTTTTAATTATGTCATGTTACCAACAGACTGCCAAAGCAGAGTGCAACTGATAGCACACAGCATGTCTGAGTACAGCCTATTTTTAGCCTGCAATTCAATCAGCACTCTTACAATGGCAAGGATTAAAGTCCAAGACAGCCACGCTGCTGTATATAGGCCAACACAATTACATGTTGAAACATGTTGAGAGAACATGGTGGGAAACTCGAGTCAATGTGGGGAGGAACAGCACCAGATAGGCAGCTGCTCTGAGGTAGCCAATGTCTTTACTGGCTGAGCACACACTCCCATCTCGCCCATCTTTGTTAACAGACCACAAAGGAAAACATTAAAACAAATGAGAGTTTTACCTCAATTCCTTTCAATATGATTTAGCGCTTACGAAAGACAGACAACATTTTGGCAACCTTGAAAATCAATATCTTTCTACCTTCATTGGCAGCTGTTCCGATGCCTTTAGCTTTGTCAATGCTGAGCAGCCCCTTTCAATCCTGCCTAAGAATGCTGCCAACAAGGAGACAACTCTGTCCTCATCCTGTGCTCACCTGAACTCTTGTTCTGCTGAGGTAGCAGTTACAAAATTTGCAAGGATGCTTTTAAATATCTGTCTTTCATAACACCAAAGAAAAATATTTAAAACTTTCAGGCCAAAATATTTTTATGCATTCAAGTGCTAACTCTTAATTCAAAATTTTACACTCTTGCTGGGTTTTTAATCTTCAGGAGCCACATTTTCAGGCTCTTCCCATCCAACTACACAGACTTTAAAAAAAAATTTTAAGAAAAGAACCTTGCTGTGTAACAGAGAGCATCAGACTTAGGACCTATAGGACCTAATGCTTTGAGGCTATCAAAACAAAAAAAAGGTGACACGACAATGCAATCACTTATTCTCTAGGATATAGTTAAATGAGTCATCAAACAGTAAAGGCTTTCATACACTAAACTATGGCTGAATACTAATCAACAATGTGAGGAAGCGTACGGCTGCGTTCCATTACCAGCTTCCCAGGACCATTAATCTTTTATGATACAGCCTCTGAAAAGTAGCCTAAACAGTATCCTCTTCCTCTCCATCTTTATACAAATGACCATTAGGAAATACTTCCTTCAAACCCCTTGATGAGAGAGAGAAAAAGACTACAAGGAACACATGCATATTCTGAGGACTCTACAGCTAAACACATATATAAATTATGGGCGCATCTAATTAGCAAAGAAAGAATTCTGTATCTTGAGATAATTCTCTCCATTATAACAAGCTTCCAGATTTCAAACTTACTAAAGGTAGTCATTTCTCCAAAGGACACATTTTTGAGTGCTGATTGCTTCTCTTTAACAAGCTGAAATGAAGGCACCAAAAAAACCAAATTCAGAGTCTCTGAATAATAAGTTCAGAAACTCAATGATATGGGCACACCCTAGGCTTAATATAAATTCACATTCATAACTGGTGTCTTTTTCATCCACATTTCAAAACTAAGCAAAAAAAAAATCCATTAAGAAGACAGAAAACCTAAAAGCATAATTCAGCAGCATCTGAACTGAGAAACCCATCTTAAGTCTCAGAAAGTATACTTCTTTAAATTCTGAAAGATGAGGATTTTCTTCCACCACCTTCCCCCACAACTCTCAGCTTTGTCAGAAAAATTAATTATTTTTCTTCCCAGACAAAGCTCAGTCTAAAAGAAGTGTAACTACAGCAATGCACACAATAAGGCAGAATAACATCCAGTAAACCCATCACACAGTAGCTGAAACAATACTGCAGACAAACTGACTTTTTAATTAGGCTAAAAAAAGCAACAATTGAAATCAGCATCTAAACAAGAACACATTACTGTCTACAAGACAAGTATAACAAATCTAAGTGCATTACTTGCAGTAATTCAAGCTCACTTCTGTGCAAAAATAAAGGGGACAAAACCAAGCAAAATTAATGCGAAATACTGCAGTATAAAGTGAAGGCTGTATATAAGACACTCAGGAATGCTCAGCTCACAGGCAAACAAAACGGTGGAAACCAAACCCAGGAGAGTTGCATTTCTTTCTGCCTTCTATAGCCACAGACAAAAACACCTCATGCATTATAATCAAACCAAAACAAAAAAATTCACAGTAAGATGAGAGTCCTTTAACTGTGACCAGCAATGATCATTGCGATACACTGATCATTTTGAATGCTAACACAGGATAAATCAGTCATGTCTGTTTTTAATAAAATACCATGTTTCACTTACACACTGCTTTTCCACTTGTGAAAGAAGCCTGCCTGCCTTACTTGTAGTCATTGGAGTTACAGGCTGCTTGCATTTATAACTGAAGCTCGAATCAACTAGTAGCATGGTAGAGTACTCGAAAAAGAATGATGAAAACATTAAAAGAACACATGTAGAGCCTGAAAAGCACAAACAGTGTAATTTAGCAGCACATCTTCTTCCTCAGGAACACAGTTTTTTAAAAAACACCCATTTTCAAATCACATGACAATTTCCTATAAAGATGCCTAAAGGAAGGAGTTTGATGAAGTGTGCCTCATGAGGGGGATTTCAGAAATTCAGAAAGCCTTAGGACCAGCACATTTTCATAACCAGACATACATGAATCTGCATCTCCTTGGCACTCACCAGTATCAAGCTTCCCAGTCCTTGCACCATTTTGAAGGTGACCAACTTTAAAAAAAATAAATAAACCCAAACCGAAACACAAAGAAAACCCTGAAAATTCACTTACTATTTATAGACAATAGTCAGACAAAGAGGTCCTTCCTACCTATGAGGCAGGGCAGCACAGGCAAACCCCACAATTTCAGGAATCTGAAACAGGTATCCTTCATTCTCTGCCTGGCAAACCTGGAAGAGTCTTCCCTAACAGAGACACTAAGACCTCCTATAAAGAGGGCAAAGGACTCAAGATTTTCACAAGCCAAGTCCTTCACAATGCTAGAGCTGAAGGGGAAAATAACAACCCTTTGTGTGTGGAGTCAAAGGTCATGCTCCAGGGCCAGCTGCTGCACTATGGTAATAAACAGAGCGTAGATACGTAGTTTTTTCAATTTCTTCATTTCCCATAAAATGCCAAGTCTTTCCAAGTACTAGAAGTCTATTTATGTCTGCCCCATAGCTAGAATGGGTTCATCACCGGCACTTGGAGAAAACTCAGAACTTGTATTCCACACTGACAATAAACAGGCACAAGTCCCCATTTGGCATTTCACTAGCACAGATGAGATTCCTGTTGGTTTCCTGCACACTCCACTATTATGTTCTTTCCTTGCAAACCTTGCAGTAATGAAGTAAGAAAGCAGACACAATGTGCTTTTTCAACTAGCTTTACCTGGCATATGACCCTTAGATAAGTAACCTGGCTGGCACAGCTATGAGCGCTGCAAATGCCTTCTTTACCAGCCCCTAAATAATGCCAGGTGGTACACAGTGAACATGCAGAGAAACTCTACCAGACAGAGTCCAGGGACTTCATTTTCTCCTCGCCGATAACACAGCCATCAAAAAAAAAACCTAAACACAAAATCCACAGGCATCTCACCAGCAGCTGGAGCAGCTACTTTACCTCTGATGCTGCTACTTGTGGCTGCAATAGTATATTTACAATTCTAAAGAAAACACTTATTTTTTAATTTCACTTAAAAGGCTGAGGGGTTCATTAGTAAATCTGATGCAACTAGCTTCAAGGAACAGCACTGAAATGTCCCTCATTTTTATTTTTTAACCAATATCAAAGTTACTTAAAATTATCTTTTTAACTGGTGTAGTCTGTAGCTTCTAAAAGAAAAGACACAACACAGAAACCAAAATGAAGGTAAACTTCCTTTCTTTCCTAAATAGGGAAAAACAAGCTATCTGTAAGGGCATTTTATTCCAATATAATCATGCGTGCTGTATACAAGAGGAAAAGTGTATTGCTTTATCTGTATCACTAGAGTTAAAGCAATACAGCTCCACGAGATACAGCTTACTACTTTTGTGGCTGACGAACACAAAGCTTCAAGCTGCACACAACCCCCCACTACTGCAGGTAATCACACATACCTGACTTTACCTTGTATTGCAACTTGTTTATTTAAGCAGCTTCTTCTTATCATCCTAATATCAAGAGTTTAATTGTTAGTAAACACGAGTTTAATTGTTAGTAAACACAGGACAATACTGTCCAAGTTTCATTTTTCTAAGTATATACGCTTTGTCATAAAAACCCCTCTAGAACTACAACTAAAAGAAGACGAAGTTACTTTTTCAGCCACCTCATCCTTTCTATTCAGCCTAACAATCACCACCGTGTAAAATGATGACTGATATGACCAAAAGATTAATAATAATGCATTCCCATGTTTAACGATAGCAACTAGGCATGTAGGACCAAAATCAGCAATTTTCAAAGACTTTCTGGAATAAAATAAATAAATATCCTCCTCACAAAATAGCTAGAGGGTCAGTTGGGAAGTATGACTAGCCAAGTCAAAGTAGTCACACTGAAAGTAAAGGAAAAGGTCTAAGCCTGTAAGCCTTTTTTTTTGTTTGTTTTAAGCATCCTTAAAATGCTGGGAATGACAGAATTACTTCTTTTTAACTGTTTGGACTTGGAAACTGCAATGCATTTTTGTTGTATATATGTGTTAAGCTGATGACATGGACAGTGAACTTTCAAGTTTTGCTCACCTTTACTTCAATAGTTTCATATGCCAGATGGTTGCAGATGTTTCTAGGTAGCTGGGCCTACTAGAGAGCTCACTGCTATTATTGTCCCAACTTGTTCCACTGCTAAAAACATGTAACAACATTCCTTGCTGTCTTATTAATAACTGTAATACAATATAAAATTAATATTAATATAACGCAATCCAGGTGGTATGGAAAGTGATGACAGAGGTGTAAGTAGCTGGCACTCTTTCCTCTGAGCTGGTAATGAAGTAATACCTTAGCACATGGGTACAGCCTACTGAAGCAGTACTTACCAAAGGAGCTGTATAGCCCCAGCCCAGACCACTTGGGGTCACTCAAAAATACAAAACACCTTTTGAAAGAGTAGAGGTACCAACCTGTCCTGGCTGAATTCCAGACAGAGAAGTGGACTGTAAAACCAAGCAGGGTTGTCATAAGTGATAATGTGATGGATGGGTGAGTTACAGCCCGGCTGCCTTACATGCATTTGCACAAAGGTTGTAACGCTCACCGTCACAACCCAGTGAGTGAGATCAGACAGAAAGAAAAGGGACTGTCATTTAGACCCTAATTACTGACAGGGCAGGATGGCTGTGGATGCACTAGAAAGAGAAAACTCTTCTTAAATGTTGTGAGAACTTTTGTTTCAACACAGGAAGAAGAGGAGATTGCAATATGCCAAGTCCCACATCTCTGACTATTCCTTCACCAACACAGATATGAACTGCAGTCGTCTTAAGTTTCTTGCTCAGTGAATCCACTAGTAATTCTCACGCAAGAAGAATTTGGATGAAATGAGGTATCTACAAACTGGTTTTGAGAGAAAACATCAACATTTGTAACTGCAAGTACGAGATTTCTGGTAGGATAACATAAAGGTTCGACTTCTTCCAAATTATTTCCTTTCTTTGATTATGAACCTCCAGGAAACACAGGGTGATGCAAGGTTCAAGAGGCTACATCTGACCAATCTGTGACTTAAAAATTTAGTGGAATCCTGAGAACTACCAGTACACTTGCTCCTATCATTCTTGACACAGAGCTTTATGAAGACTCTTGAGCCATGATCAGCCAAACTGAGTGACTTGCAAGAGAGGTTTCAAAGTCAGGAATCTCTGGGATAGATCTGTGCTCCTGCTTTTACAACACAGCTTTTAAGCCTAGATCAAACAACTGAACTGAACTACAACTTGTCCAAACCATAACTCGTCAGAAGAACTTTGCAAGAACTTCAAAGTCATCTTACCTTAAACTGCCAGAGGTAAAGCCCCACATTTGACAATTCTTTTGTATCTGTTCTATGGGTATTTCTTCTTATTTGAAGGCCCACACGACAGAAGACAGTAAACTGTGGAGACTGAGAAGCTTTTCACAGCTGTGCTTTAGGGCGGGTGTTTATACGCCCATAAAAAAGTGTGCTTCACACAGGACTCTGATGCAGCTTGTGCTGTCAAGTCAGGAGACAGAGCAGTATCCTACCCTCCTCTGCCCTCATAAATAATTCCCTATAAAATTCAAGCACACACGACTGCTACAGGGTCAATCTCTTGAAGCACAGGAATTTGTCAGCTCCAGAAATACTTGACTAGAGTCAGAATACTTTGAAAACCTGTTGGGAACAACCATTGTGTTAAATCCCCTCTTCTCCTGAAGGATGAAAAAAGGCTGATGTCCACCTGCCTCAGGGAGAATATGAAAGACCTATGTGTCTTGACAGCCCTCAATTAAAATATTTCTCAGTCCTCAGCAGTGACACTTGCAGAAGATATCAGCCAGTTTCCCATAAGTGTGGGTTCATTTTCCCTAGTTTCCATCTTCTATTCTTCAGCTCCCATTAATGATACAATGACTAACCCAAAAATGCTCTCTTCAGAGAACGGCTGCTCTGTTTACCAGTACCTCCATCAGGATCAGGATCCAAGCCATACTTTCCTCTTTTTTCTTTTTCTGCCTAGCCTCTATGGACCAACGCATTATTACTTAATGCCAAGGAAACCCAGGGAAGAGGAGCCAGCTGGTAGGTTTACTGCTCTCAGAAAACCTGAGGCCGCTGCCAGGATATAGCCTGGCACAAAGTTCAATGCCAGAGCTGAGCTCCATGCCAGGACACAACCAGTGGAACAACCCCTGCTATCAGTTTACATCACACCATGCCTCAGAGTGAGCCCTGGCTTTAATGTAGGGCTAAATCACAGCAGCTGAAGACGGAAATGTGGATGGCTTCTTTATGAATGAAACTCTCAAATCCCTCTAGTGCTCACTGGATTTATTTGCTTATACCACTGTTTTCTGAATGACACTGTTCCTAATTACAAATTCTTGGAATGGATTTAAACACAGAAATTGTCTCCAGTTTTCTCAGAGGGAACAGGAGGTCAAAACAATTATCCTTATGGCACTATAACTCTCCACCATCATCACCAGTACACCATATGCATGGAAAGATTTTTTTTTTGTTGTTTTCCACTGTTACACAAAGTATTTCAATTACGTTTTCTTGGTAAATTAAGCAGCGTGACGTCCTATATTATTGTAAAGATGTATTTCTTACAGAGCTGTCCCAACACTGAAGACTACTGTGAAAACAGACTATGGCAACATACTCAGCATGCTGTAATTATGTGAATAAGTTATAATGAAGAAGATCTCTAAAAAAAAGCACACCACTTGACATCGGCCATATATACATATATATATATATAGCTACTCTCCTGAGCGACCCTATGTCAGCAAGTCATGAGTATCAAGTAACTCAAAGCAATTCAAAACCAACAAATCCGATGTACCAAATTAGATTCAAAGAGCATTACTGGCACTGGGCCTGAGCCACAAATTTAGACCCAGTTCTGAATTTTCCCAAGGCTCACAGAAATGGGCAAAAGGGACATCTGAAGTCAGAGTCCAAACTAGATCCAGTTCTACTTCATGCAACAGACAGTAAGAGTGACCTAAAATCGTCATAAACAATAAAAGCCAAATTCAAAATGGCACCTTAGGCAGCCAAATCTATATAGGCAACCCACAAAAGCTCTGCAACGTGGCGTAGTTACTCAGCAAGAATTTGTACATGTGGCTAAAAATACTGTAACAGAATTTGTGGTACTTCATTGCATCGTCAACTAGGATGGTGTGTTATCATCTAGAACCAAATCACTCATAACCACAGGGGATAGCTGAAACAAGCATTCCTGATGGCAGCGCCCTGCCCCATGAGGTTCAGTGTGCATGCCAGACAGAACTGAGCACAACCCCATGAACAGCAAGCTGCTGTATCCAGAGATATGGATGTAGAGAAACATATGTGCACAGAGAGAAGCAGGGAAAAAAAGATGAGGGAGAAGGATACAATTAGGCACCCAATTACAAGTGAAAGAAAGATTGCAGACACTCTTCTTAACAGTTTTCTCTATCAACCAGCTTAGGTGCTCCACATTATTCAGGGTGGTAAAGACCATCCCAGACATTATTCTTGTAACTCAGTTTCTTAAATTCCCGGCAAACCTCCATAAGGATCTAAAAACACTGCTGCTAAGAAGACAATTTGTAGATCTAGACTCAAGTAAAATTGTAAGTTTAAAGAAAAAAAAACAGTAAAACCAACACGTGAAATTGAGCTGTACTTTCAAAGAACTAGACTGAAGAAATCCTGCCCTTTGGAGTCAAGCTAGAACATCTGTTGGTTACAAAAAGCTACTAATGACGTACTATGACAGGTCCGAATGTCAAAGCATTTTTCGTTTATTTTTTAAATGGTTTTCTTAATAATTGTTTATAATGTTTAACTTAAAATGACTTGCAATATACAAGTTGTTTTACTATCTATAAAAATACCATCATCACTACACTGTCGTCATTACTAATTTCAAGACAGCAATGGTGAAATCCGACCCCACTGAAGTGAGCTGGATTCCTGCTACTGACTTCATCCTCTCAAGTACATCCCACAGCAGCACATCATCTACTAGACGTGCAAATCATCTAGAGATGTGAAGGCAAAAAGTTGGCAGCTCTGTTCAGAGAGTAAGTGAATGTTCATTTAAGTCAAGAGATGGCAACTTAAAACCTGCTAGATAAAAACCTAGCACTGATCATTCAAACCTGCTGGCAAAAGGGCCAACAGTTTATGAGACTTCAGAAATTATTTAGACATTGGTGTTCCTATGCATTTCATCATCATCATAGAAAGGCTTGGGTTGGAAGAGACCTTAAAGTTCCAACCCTCCTGCCATGGGCAGGAGCACCATTTGAGCTAGAAACTCCTAGGTCTGTTTCAAGGTATTTTGCACTAGTCACCGTGATGATACTAAATGGACCATCAATCCATTAGCTCACCAATTTTCAAAGTAATTAATCAATCAAACCTCAGATGTGTCAATGTGAACCGACACCTGAATTTCAACCTATGCTGTGCTTTGACAGCTGCATTCCTCTGGGATCACAGAATTTGCCCTGATCTCTGGGTGAAATGGAGCCAAATTCTTCTCAGTCAACTAATGTGGTGATCTTCTACTGACCAGTGAATACAGTCTTGAGGAAAAGCTGCAGAAAGAATATGCCCACCTCCCAAAAAGAAAACAGAAGAAAGCAACACAGATCAGTTTATTCTACAGAATTACAGGAACAAAGGTGTAGTGCCAAACACAGAAATGCTGCCCTAACTGCAAGTGCAAACAAGGAACTACACTTTCATTATAATGAATAAAGGTAAACAAGTCTAATCAACACTTGTTATTTTTTCACCTTGTAGAAGCCAAGAGATAGCCAAGAGACATAATTAAGGCACTCTAGAAAGGGGCAGTGGCTCTGCAAACACAAAGGTAATTGTAACCATGTAAGCAGATTTCAATGAGCCTGCCTACACTCTCACAACAGAAACAAAATACTGGGAAGAGCCAGAACCTCAGATTAACAAGTCACTGGGCCAGAACCTGCCTCTAGCAGAGCAGCTATCTTTCAATAGCCGAGTTTACAGCACCTGTAAGGACACAGGCCATCTCTCACCCAAAGTCTGCAAGTCCACTTTCCAAACATTAATTAAACTTTTGAAATGCTGCATGCAGAAAGACTGGGCAAGAGTTAGGCATATAAAAGTGGCCAAGGATTTTGGATGGCTCCTAAGACACTAAACCAAGGTGGTGGTGGTGTTAGTATATAAAGCTATAAAAAATTTCCAGGAAAGTATTCAAAGCAAAGCAAAACATAACACATTGAAATACCCTTGAAAATGAGGCTGAATTAACGCTAAATCCAGATTTTAAACTATCTCTTTATTTACTTCATGAGGTGTCAGAATCCATCCTGCCTTTCTTTTAATTAGCTCTAACTCCAAAAAAAAGTCTCCCTTGAAAACAATGGGACCACTCTCTGAATTGGGGACGACTGAGCACATGAAAACAGAATTGACCCAGCGCACCAAGAGCTTCCAAAGTTTTTGTGCTTTAGGCAGAGCTCTGCTCGTTGGATGCTGTATCCTTGGCAACTATTATGCAAGGAAACCGTTCTACAAATGCAAAACTTCTGTCTGCTACATGAGCTTTTCTCTGAAATACTTTTATGGGGTTTTGGATATCCTTAAATCTAAGGGGACACACAGCCCTTTGTCATCTTCCTGCAGGCTCCCATGAGCATAATACAACAAGTGATGTTAAGAGAGTATTTTCCTCCCACTTCATCACAGAGCAAATAAAAGTTTTACAACTTTTACTTTGTAGGAAAAAAAAAAAGTGGGCATTTTTTCCTTTCTTCTTCGGTGCACTCTGCAGAACTAATGTGCAGACACAAGATAATGATGAAAGAACATTATTATTATGTCAATCAATGGCACTGCTTTGAAAACTAAAAATTCAAGGATAATGCTCGGGTGCCTGACTTCAAGGGCAGAGCCAGAGATGGCAGCACATGTATTAGAAGAAGCATGCAAGAAGTGATAGGTAAGACTTGACAAGGGCCATGCTGCAGTTCTTCGCAAGAGGGACTAATAGCACCGACTGTTTCAAGGGCAGCAAACACTGCTATTTTTACCAAAGCCCCGGCTGGAACTGCCTGGTTCATTAAACCTCACCACGGCAAAGCCCGGGTCCTGCCGGCGCGGCCGTGCTCGGCGCAGCCCGGCCGGCCCGACACACCACCTTATCCCGCACTATGCCCAGACACCCAGACAACGCTAGCGAAGGACAGGCACCGAGTACTTGATACCCAACTTGGGCTTCGGTTTGATGAGGTTTTTCTCCTCCTGGGGAAAGCGTGAGGCAGCTACAGCTAAAGCAGAGGCTGTAGCTGCCCTTGAGGGCGTTTGGGAACACAGGAGAGCAGCAGACGGAACCCCTCCGCCGTCCCCCAGGGCCTCTCCCCAGGACTTATGGAGATGCCGATACTGCTGGGGCGACGGATAGCGCCGGCGGGGTCACGGG
>VWZW01006289.1:8488094-8604568 GCA_013397115.1 Edolisoma coerulescens
GCAGCCGCGAGCGCCGCGCGCAGGACCGGCAGCGCCCCCGCGCGGCCGCGCGGCGCCGCCCCTCCTCCCCCGTCCCGAGGAGACCTCCCCGCGGCCGGCACGGGAACAGAACGGCCGGGATAGCCCCCGCCTCCGCCGCCGGGCCCGGGGCACACGGACAGACACTGCGAGAGAGGGACAGAGGGGGAGAGGAGGCGAGCGGGCCCCCCAGCCGCGCCCTCTGCACCACCCTTGGCTCCCGGCAAAAGGGCGCGTGTACTGAGCTCGGTCTCGCTGTCACAAGCATCCCAGATGTCCCAAATCTCCAGTGTAATATTTACCCCGTTCCAAACAGAAGCTTTAAATAATACCTGCTTTAAAAAAAAAAAAAGAAGAAATGGAAACTGACCTGAAACCTGGGTATTCGATGCAAGATTGTTTTTCTGTATTTGTACAAAATCCTTTCTGCCATTAGGGTTATGCATACCCGGGGTTCGTTTGGCTTCCCAGAGCACAGAGCCTGAGCAGACTTCCCATCCCAGACACGAGACTGCCTGTCTTTGCATCGTGGCTCTCTCTCTTGCCTTAAGCCTGCTCTTTCCAAAGTTCTTTCAGGGGAAAATGGGGCCAAAATGCCAAGCCCCAGAGCAGAGCACTGTGCTCTTCGAGGTGAATCTGCACTCTGTTACCCTGTCTGCAACCTCATCGCAGGGCATTCAGGATGCACACCCTGGTCTTCACTCTTGGGGGCACAGGGTGCAGGAAAAGAGCCATGAAATACACAGGTGAAATACAGAGAACGAAGGGTCTCACTGTCCTGGGGGAACGGCTGCATTTGCACAGGCTGAGCATCTGCCCAAGGGGATGCACCGTGCTTTAAAGCCATGGTTCATAACCTAGCATCCTTCACAGACAGGGCTGTGGGGCAAGACCTGTAGCACTATGAGAACTGGGGGATTTACCACAGAAATGCATCTTGGGCAAGAAAGTATGACCTACATCATAGTGTTTGCATGAAGCAACAGTTTCCTTCCAAAATGATTACTGGCTTGGGAGTATTTGTCAGAACTGAGACAAAAGGGGATTTCTGTCCACATGTAGTCTGTCCTCTTTCTGTTATTCACGGGACTAACTTGTCATGGTTCAGCTTTGCCAGCAGTTACACATATTTTCAGAAAAGAGAAGTTGTATGTGGCGATGTCCTGGTTGCAATTTTTGCATCTAATTAATTTTAAATTCCTATTTTACAAAGAAATCTATTTTCACATCTCCCTTAGAAACAGGAAGTACGTTTCTACAGAAGACCGTGCTGCTGTATATCTGTCTGCTTATTTATGTTGTACATTTTTGTCACCATCTGAAGTGAAGGTTAAATAGGGTATTTTGGTTTTCTCAATCATTATTTACTAAATCGCCATTCAACTTCCATTTTTGTAAAGCAAATTTCTACATTTGCTGCTAATCAATGGTTAATATGAGGTGGCATAAGATTGCCATCCTTGCTATTCATTGGATTAATCCTGATTTTTTCTAAATTAATATATGGCACTTGCGTCATTGCAGAGGCATTAATACTTGGAGGGCAGTTTTAAATAAATCATGGAAGCCAAGATTTTGTATAGAATTTATGTGACAGCATCAGCTTATCTTTCCTCCAGTACTGGAAAATGAAAACAAAGGATGGGTGCAATCCTTGGAGCTAACAGAGATCAGATAACTCTGAGGCTCAACATCTAGACACAGACTAAATCCCATAAGGAAGAATTACACCTTGTATGTTATGATCTTCAACTAGATTTCCAAATACAAGGTGGCCAGTGGAGATACATTTTATGACCAGGAAGGAAGGAAAATAGAACAGTACAACCATGAAAGGATCCCGAGTTAGCCAGAGCTTTGAGGTGCATCTTCTTCTTAATTGTAAACACCCCCAAACCACTATAAACCCATGAATTTCAAAATTTGGGTTTTACTTGAATTTTAATTCAATTTATACATGTAGAAACAAAACAAATCTGCTGGATAAAACAGAATAATGTTACAAGGTCTGTGAGTGTGAGTGTAGAGGGAGAGATACACACCTAAATTCCACATTTGAATGGTTTCCCACCTTTCTACTGATTCTTCAGAGGCCTTCTGAATCTGCAGTCTCTTTCCATCAGCCTGAGCCAGGGCTGTACATAGTTTGCTCCGTCCTCTTCCTGTCACCAGTTGATGCTTCTGCTGCAAAGGTGTACCTTTGAAAAGTCCTTTCCTCACACACTGCCTGTTTTGCAGACTGCAGGAAAGTGCCCTCTCCTCTCTGCAGGTTTTATTTATTCAATGCAGCAGCTAAACCAAGGCAAGCAGCCTGACTTTCCTTCTCACCGTTCTACTACAGCTTTCAGATGAATGTAAGATGGCTTTTAAAAGGCCTTAACACACAGTCAAATGCAAACAAACAGTCAGATGCTGCCTGTTAGAAGGACGTGGCATGAGCCACCATGGGCATTGCATCTGGAAAGACAGAGACACGACAAGAACAGCATAAGTGGTTGCCTCAACCCATTCCTCATCGTGGAAGGTAAGGCCTTCTCAGAGAGAGAGAGAGCATTTTCTTCAGTCATGCTGAACAAAATCAGTGCTCAGGAGCTCCAAGGAGTCATCAGCAAAGTCCAGGCTGTGTTCCTTGTGCCTTCAGTGGTATCATGGACTAGTCAGTCCCATTCCTGGAGGAGGCAACTGATATGGACTGTGTTACTTGCTGACCTTGGGATCCCTGACTCCATCTCGCATGCCCCTTCCATGAAAACAAAGCCTGCACACTATTGAGTAAAGTTCAGTTTCCAGCTCCCAAGTTTTTTGGGTTTTTTTTTGTCAAAATCATAAGGGGAAAATCCTTCATATGCACATATTTCTCAGGAATGAAACATAACTTTGGAGTTTTCATTTAGGGCTGATTTATTCATCTTAACTCATCCCGTTATTGGCATTTCTTAGAAATACATTGTTGAATGAGTTAAGATGGTGTGTCAAGCTTAAATTTGAGTTTCATTACTGTTGAAACCTCAATGTTAAAACAACATAGGGGTTTTTTGTGTTTAATTTCCTCTTTTTTATTAAAAATAAAAATACATATTTGAGGGAAAGTTACTGAAAGCATATTCTTTAACCCAAAGACCACCCAGACACAATGTAAATGTGTATTTAAGCAGTTTTAAAAAATGATACTAGGTATCGGAGAGATTGGAAGAGCTCGACAGGAGTATTTTTTTTTCTGGTATATCATCATGTCAATACAGATCTAGATGCATGATTGTGAGATTGAAGTCTAAGTATATGAAGTGGCCAGTTCTTTGACTTTATCTCTTTCTTTTGGACAAGTTGAATTGCTTTCCAAATTTTGTTGTTTGAACTTCAAGCCAATTTTAGTTATGGGAGAACAAAAGCAATTTTAACTTCCATGATTTATTCACTTAACGTTAATAAAGCTGAAAAATAGCAGTCTATTTGGTAATGGTAATCAAAATGGGCTTGCAAACCACTGGAATTAAAGTATGGTAATGAAAGTGCTGACAGATCCTTTACTGTAGTGATGGGAACAGTATTTCTGCCTTATCCACACTGTAATCTGTAAATAACGCTTCGTTCTCTTAGTGAAGTGTGGAGAGTGATTCATAGTCATTGTTAGCATGGACAGGCAAATAACCGAACACACTTCTCAAAATAATGGTGTGTAAGTGAAATCCAGTCTGTCACAAGACCAAAAAAAATACTGTGGATTTTGGCCTTCATCATCCAAGGATCTCAAAGCGCTGAGCTACCATTAAATGTTGCCTGCTTATTGCCACCCTGCAGATGGGGAAACTGGGGAGCTGACAGGTCAAGGATACAATACTAATATGATTTTTTTAAACTGATTGCAACTGAACTGGGTGTCATATGACTGGATCACAGAAAACATCCACAGAAAAGCCCACCTTTACAAAAACCTTTTCTTTGGTAGCTAAGGACTAGAAATAGTCCCAAAGTTTATCAGTGGTCTTCATCAAGCTTGAATTGCAGAATCACACATTCCAATTCTGTTGAGTTGTACTGAAAATTATTCTTCTGTGGTGGCTGGCTAATACTTTATATGAAGTAATACTGTATGCTATTAATACTGGCTAATACTGCAGTCTGGTGATGAAGCTCAAGGTTCACAATTCCAAAATCACTCCATATTCAAAAATACCACACAGATCTGTAAAAACCAAGCCCTGGATCCGTGGATCATACCACCCCAGGAAATAATCTGTTAGATGTTGTGGCGGTGATCCTACGCATCACCTTCTCTGCAAGGTCTTCACCTAAGGCAGCCAGGCCTTAAAGATGCAACCATTGCTGAAAGGGCTGAAGAGTGAGGTTTCTATGATGTGCACACTGCTCAGTGCCGTTTCATACAGCCTTTGGTTACACAAGCACACTTGTGGTCTCCTACAGGACTCCTGCCTCTTTCGGCACAACGACCAGGGGGCTTAATTCATGCCTGGAGGTATTTTACTTCGCCTTCACCATTTAACGCTCAAGGCCTCCTGCCATATCCATTGCACGCTACTTAAACCCTGTTCTGATGACAGAACTAATTTCCGCTAGAGATTTGCTCCAGTGCTCAGCACTATAACAGATGATTGCTTCGCAACTATTTATTAATTTATTTTCTCAGCGCTCCTCTGCAGAGAGAAGGTCATTTTGCCCCCATTTTATGGTTGGAATGTTACCAGAAAAAAATGGAGATGAAGTCAAAAGTAACCACTGCTGTTGGCTCTTCTGTTCTAAGCTGCCTACAACCAAATTTCAAAACTTCTAAGAACACTGTTTTGGAAGTGCAGATGAGAGTGACCTCAGGCTGGAGGGTTGTTCTACACCTAACACCAGGCTGCACAGAGGAGGAGGAAACACATTCAGTGAGACTCTGAAAAAGTTACTGGGAGTGGTTTTAACTCTGCACTGGAATTTTACCATGGCAGCATTGATGGGGCTTAATCATGACATACCCTTAAGCTGAGTCCTCGAGCCTCTGGATTCATTCACTTTAAGTGCCTCAACAGGTGAGGGGGTGAGGTTGCAGAAACCAAACCTTGCTGCCACTAAGCCATGATTCTTTCTCAGAAAGAAAAACATATACCATGTGAAGTTTTAAAATAAAATTTATTCTGAAAATACTTTATTCTGCCTCGGTGTAAGCCTGTATATACATGTGCAGAGCCATTTTTTCAGATTCTAAAGAAAATGCTCACGACTGTTTACTCTTCATGTACATCAAACCTCCAGCCAAGGACCATCCATGCTTTATCAAATTCCAATTAATTCTTATTGTTCAAGCTCTCAAGCCTCATGCATATTAGTGAGGTCAGAAACATGCCTAATGTGTATAAGGACATAAGTGTGAGACAATGAGAAAAAACAAGCATCACTTAAGAGCTACTTCTGCCTGAGGGATCTTTTACTATTCGTAATGTTACAGGGCTGTAACCACACGTGATTTTTGAAATGATGACTGTTTCTCCAGAGCTGACCGTCAAAATCAGACAAAGCCACAGTCTTCAAATCAAAGTCCTCCTTTTGTTACTGAGTTACGCCTTTTATAGATTTTCTGTCCATTTTTCATTATCATTTAAAAAATCTGAGGCTGTGTGGATTCTTCCAGGTGACATTAATGTTGCTCCTTTCCTGTAACTGGCTAATTAGGATGATGGGGAGGAGGTTGCACAGCTTGAAGAGTATGGCAAGGCGGAGAGTGAGGGTCCCAGGAGAGACCTCAGAGCCTGTAGATCAGGCTTAGATGGTGAGATTGCTGAGTTGGGCCACAGAAGGACTGGAAAGAAAACCTGCTAGGTAGCAGAGGGGAAGCCACAGAGTTTGTTGCTACTTAGAAAGTTAATGAAATGACCGCAAAGAAAACTGGAAGCAAGCTCTGATTTAACGCTGCCAGAGCTTTGCAAGAGGAATTGGCTACAAGCATTTTTTACTTCTGCTCTGGGTTCCTCACTTTGAGTTTACTGGAAATATACTATCCTATACTCTAACACAGTCTGGCTTTTGAATGGAAAAAGCCATTTGATCCACTTTGGAAAGTTCACTTTGGGGAAGGGGGTTGACAGGGCTTGCCTCATCTCTCTCCTCATTCTGTGATGCATGCTGTACACTAAAGGAGAACAGCAGAGTGGTAACAGGGATTCCTGAGTTTTGCCTTCAGAGAGGATATGAGGCAAGGTGAGACTATGACGGACCAGTTGTCTGTCCTGGTATGGCAAATTCTGTAAGGACTGCCAAAAATTCCAGTAATTTCCTGCCCACTAGTTAGCTGAAAACATAATTTTTTTTGACTCAGCAATGGATGTTGATTATTTCTTTTCAGTGGGATTAAGAAAAAAGCACAGTCCTTTTTCTCCATTATAAAAGAGCATATGAACTGAAAAAATCCCACATGCAGCAGTGAGAATGGTTGTTAAGGTGCTTCTTATTCTTTGACATATGAATTCTAAAATAAGCTGACATTGGTTGTATCAAATATAATGTTATTTTACTAGTATGAGATCTTACCATAAAACTCAGCTAATCAGTCTTTCTTGGAAAATGGGAAGACAATGCCATGGATTACATTACTTAGCAAGCAAATTATATTTTCAGGTGTAATTCGTGTTATTGCTCTTTTAATTTTTTTTTTTTTCAGAAGCAGAAAAGCTTGTGTTTCACGCACATTTGTACAGAAAGCCTCTATCATTACACGACTAAGGAGAAGAAGGAAACAGGGATAAAGTAACCTGATTACAGACATGCTGTAGCTGTGGTGGCCTTTTTTGCATTTTCAGCTCAATAGAAACAAGCCCCAGACAAAAGCAGTGCAGACATTTAACAGACAGCAGCGGGAATGCGGTGGCCATTTGCTGGCACACGACCATAACTGAGAACTACTGAAAAACTGTCAAGACCGAGTTCACTTTTAAAAGTATTCTCTGAGATAAAAATAGCCTCGCCTTGAGCAAAACAGTACATTTTGGTTTGAAATCTGAGCATCTGAAATTTGCTTTAATTTGTCTGTTACCATCAGCATTAACCCACTGATTGTTGTTATCATATGACTTTATGGCTTATAAAATAATGCTGAGTTTTGCCTTGGTGACTTGTATAAATTAACTTCGGAAGAGAAAATAAAGTTCATCATTTTACATTTTGAGTTTCCACTTTGTATTGTGGATGCTCATTTGATGCAAATTGATCCAGAAACTAGGAAGGTTAAAATAAACAGATTTCACAGGGAAAAGTGTTTATGGAAAAAAAAAAAACAAACCACAAATGCTTGGTGTGCTTGACAGTTTATCAGTCCTTTTGTCAACAAAATCAGCTTCTGTAGCTTTAAAACTTGTCTTCATAGTCAGGCCTTTGCACCTTAGGTTAGTTAGCTGCTAATTAAGATACTAGTTAAAATATATTTTTCCCAGGCAGTGTGTACACATCCAACAAGTGTATTCCAGGACTGGACCAAGAATAAATATTTGTGGTTTGATGAAAACACAGGGGATTGTTCGTATCAACTTTTATAAACAAGTGGAGTGACTGTAGATAACCCAGCATTATTTATTTTGACGTAAAGAGTCCTATGCTGATATAAACATCCCCAATGCAAAATTACTTGTGACTGGTTTTGTAAACACGAGATCATAAACAAATTTCTGGGGACAGTTAAAACAGGAGAATATTAGTCTTAGTGACCAATGTCACCTCCCCCAGGAGGAAGAGCAGGAGACCTCATCATAAGAAACTGCAAGATAATTTGTACAAACCCTTTTAATGATAAATACTATTTAGCAGATGATTTTGTATATTACACAACAGTTTTGGTTTCAAATATTCTTCTTTCATAGGCTTTTCTAGGTTCATATGTTCCTATAAGTATAAGCAATCCCCCCTTTCTTGAATGCAGGCGTGTACTTGACTTCATGTCGGTTTCACACTAATGAGTTCCACAGGCTAAATATGGATTTTTTAAAGTCCTTCCTCTTCATCATTTTGGAATTCCCCTATTTTCAATTTTCTCTAAAGCCTGTATTATTAGACAGCTGCATAGATACTAATACTTTTGCTTTTACAGCATTCATTGTTTTAAATAGTTTTTTCACCTTTTTTTTTCTTCAGTTCCTTTGTAAAATAAGCATGTCTAATATTTTCTTCCTTTCTTCAAATAAAAATTTTACATTCTTGTGCTATTTTTTAGTCTATCTCTGAGCATGTTGTATGCTTGGCTTGTATTTTGGGGCGTGAAAAATCGAAAATTGGACCGAGAATTGTAAGAGTAAAAAGAAACTGTCTTAATAAAGCCATTGTAATGTTTTCTGTATCAGTTTTTTATCCTATTCTTTATGCATCCAGATAGTTTTATTTATTAAATTTTTAGCTTTCCAGCCCCTGGTGTACATAGAGCAGGAGTTTCATCTATCTTTTCAGAGTAAAGTAATGCTATTTTCCTGGAATGGGCGCAGTTACTATAGAATGTAGTAAGACTTTGTACCAGATGCATACTGCTTCTTCCAATGTATAGCAGAAACACATTGCATATTTTAAGTTTTCTGAATAATTTGTTGTAATGACTCGTCTTACCTCATCTCTCTTGTGTACATCAATCTGCTTGTAAATTTGATTGTAAATATTTGTATGCATAGGCAAACAGAGAACTCCTGCATATCCCATACTTATGGGAGCAATTAAACATCTTTCTTGAGTTGCAGGTGGCCATTTTGAACACTGGCTTTTTGAAGACTTGCAAAATAATTCCCTACTAGGACTCCTATTTAAAATCTCCTGCTTGAGGGCTAAATGGCACAAGATCCCTGCTGCCTCTGGGCCAGTGAGCTGTTTTCTGTTTTGCTACTCTGAAATATCTTCTACCTGGGCTGTAGCCTGAGGTTGTGACTTGCAACTCAGTCAATGTCCATTTTCCTTCCCCTGAAGGAACATGAAGGTATCTGTAGGTATTCCAGATGGATAGAAACCTGTTCTTCTGGTTAAAGCTTGCAGGCCTAATCCTTGGACCAGTGCCACTTGATGCCGGCAAGCTAAGGAGTTTGCCTTTTTGAAAATTACTTTTCAGTTCAGTCTTTTGGACTTCCACTAAGGAAAAATCCAACAAACTTGCAGAGATGTTGCTTGTCTGTCTCCTTGATCTGTATTTGGTTAAGAGGGAAAACAGTTACACCTCTCTAACCATTTCTTTAGATGCATTGGTAGTGCCAGATAGCCACAACCACCACGCTCTTCTCCAGCAGGCTCTTCACTCCTCAGTCTGCATGCTGGGCATGTGGCTTGGGAAGGGTCTAGAAAGCTCTTGATGTGCTCTGGGCCCAAAACTTGGAACTATTCTAGTCATGTGAGAAGTTTTTTTATCCCGGTGGACTAGTCAGGCTCTGAGTAAAACACAAAGTTTGTAGGATCAGCCAATTGTTTGTAGGATGCCAAAATTCATCCCCTAAAAAGAAAGTGATAGCAAAATCTCCTGTGAGTGCTTCATATATGCAAAGACTTCACTTTTTAAAAATATCATTCAATTTCTATCAGTATTTTTAATCAAGAGATAGGAACTCCCTGAAGGAGCTGTTTATTTTGTTTACTTAGTGCTATTTCTAAAACTCTGGGTACCAGCATATCCTGCTTACCACTTGAACTGTTACATCAGAAGGCACTACACCCTATATTTTAATGTGACACTGTTTCCCCCTTTCCATCTTCAGGAAGCACCCCCAAACCAAACCACAATATGCAGTTCTGGTGGTCTAGTCCTCACCCCATATCTGCCATCTGCCAGCATCTGAGGCAAGGAGCAGAAATGACACACAGTGATTTAGGAGGACAAGAGAGCATTTTCTTATCTTATCATGAAACATTAATTTTACAAAATATTTTCTTAGTAGTACTGGAAATGTCCTCTGGTTGGAAACTCATTTGCATCAGCATGCTGCCCTCTCCTCTCATTATTCTTTCTACTGTAGAAAGGTACTTCTCAATGTTATCTGTATGAAAAGCTTTTAGATTTACTTTCTTTAGTTTGTGGGATTTTGTCCCCTTAACTGCTGAATAGTGCAAATAACCTGTAGATCTCTGCTGAGATAAGGAGTAGTGAATGGAATTTTTGCTCAAGGCCACTGTGTTCAAGCACAGCAGCTTGGGCACCTCCTACAAACCCCTGTAATCAAGATTCAGAAAATGACCTTGCCCTACCTCTCCCTCCAAGTCCCCAAGTGGGTGCATGTGAGACTGTGGATACTGAAAGTTAATGAGGCTGCAGCTAGAATAAGTAACGTCTAAGATTGTGGGTGAAGCACAGATGGCTGAGGAGGATCACAGACAGCTTTCCTGTTGGAGAGAAGGATAGGGAGGCTGCAGTGAAGTTCAGCCAGGACTTCAGTAAAGGTGGTGAGAGTCCTGATTCCCAGTGGGATACAGGAATTAGGTGGATGGGCTCAGCCTATCAGTCGGCATGAACTAGCTCATTTTCATTACTGCATTAGCCATAACAGCTAGCCCAACATCTGCACTCTCAGTGCCTCACGCTGCTGTGGTTACGCCATCCTCGGATATACCCAGATGAAGAAGTATTTACACAGTGCACAGATTTAACATGAATTTATTATGGATGTTGCATTGGAGGAAAATATTGGGTCAGCCAAGTGACTGGTCATGGACTCTGGAATTCAGGACAGTGACACTCTTTCTTGCTCTTGGCACTGAATCTTGGTATTCACTTAATACTGATTTTCTTTGATTAAAAAATGTGTTGAGCTATCACAGACATCCTTCCCATCTTTCTGTCCTCATCTTAACTTGAACTGGCTATGTAGCAAAAATGAAAACAACAGTCAAAACCCATGAAGAACAGTACTGCAAAAGATCTGTGGGGTAAAAAATTTTAAACTACTAATAATACACAGTTTGTTTCCTTCTTGATTGTGAGACTGACTTTCATACCTGCAACATGAACCACTGTTTTGTTCTGTGGTATTCAATTTAATAGGTAGTCCATCTTTTGGGTTTTAATAGTCAAAATCAGTTTGGAATACTTTTCCTTGACGTGGTCATATTTCTTCCAAAAAAGAACAAACTCGAATATGATTTTGTAATGTTGAAAAGGTAATAGATTTGTGCTCCTTCTTTAGGGTGCAATCTCTGCTCCATGTTCAGAGGAGATCTGAAGTCAGATTCCATGACAGCAGAGTTCAGCCTGCCACAATAAAATAGGACCTTCTAAAACTCTGCTGAGGGTTACCTTGTTACAAAGTGCAAGCAAAGCAAATAACAAAAGCTTAAATATTCATGTAAAAGTGATGCAACATCAAGAATAATAACAGCATATGGATATAATTTCTTCCTCTGAGACTGGCAATTATGATTTATGATTGATAAGTTTTTGCACTTGCTTTATCTGCTCTTTCTAAAAGTAAAGGAAGGTTAAATGCAGCTGATAACTCTGAAAGCCAAGAACCAATCTGTCAACTGAATTCAGAAGGATGACAAAGCAGAGGCATCATATTAAAACAATTAGAAGATCCATGGCAATTAATTATAAAGAATGTCCTTACAGCTGAGCTCAAGAACAGAGTATTGTTGTAGTATTGTACAGTCATAAAGCAAGCAATATCTCCTAATTGGCTTTACTGCTAATGAAGAATGACACAGAATGCAAATCTCTTATTAATCTGGATTAAGCAGAGAAAACAAACTTGTTTTAAACCTAGCCTTATAAACAGAAGGTCTAATCCTGAGCCTGCTTATATAGGAGTGTTAAACTAAATACAGTAGAAATGGTGTGTTTGCTCAGTGGTGGAGAACAAAGCAGGAGGCAGCTCTACACACTGCCGGTGAGGGGGTTACTCTTTGCAATGAAATATGAGTCACGGGATCACACACACAATTAATAAGCCAAAATCAACACAGGCGGGAACATTAGTCTCATTTGTTTAATTATTCACTACAGGCAAAGTCCGTTGTTCATTTGATTTCAGAATCTGGGCAGAACCGTTTTGCGCTGGATCGGTCCCCATTCAGATCTGCCTCTAGACCAAACAAGGGAGTTTCTGATCCAAGCAATGGCCACATCTAAGAACTTTGGATAAAGTAGTATTTAGCTTTTGTCTAGGAGTTACAAACTGTCTGCAAGGTATAATGGCTTAAATTGACACATGCCAAAAGATCACTAAACTTTCAACAGCTGTATTATGTATCAAAAAGCATTTTTATATATAACATTCACAAGAAAAACAATAACAGACTAAAATCAGATTCATTCAAACACTCAGGAATTCCATGAGAATCTTGATTATTGTTTTTTGAAGAATGTTTATGTCATTAAAATGCACCATTTTGGCTACACGGAAATATTTCATGCAGAAGAGTGAGTGGTAACAGCAGTTTAAATGGAGTATTTTATCACATCCATAGGAAGGTTTTGAAAAGAGAAAGATTATTGGTTTTGATCATCAGAATTAGTGTGGCTAGAGACAATTTTATTCTGTGACATTGTTCCAAATACTTTTGTTCGGCCCGCTGTGAGCAGAAAGATGCTCACACTTCATAATCCGTCAGGAAACTGAGCAGTGATCTGTAAGCCATCCCTCCAGGGCTGTAATTATTTTGCACAAAGGGAAACTAAGGTATTGTTTATCTTTTTGACCATGAAACACTGCCTGATAAGAAACTGACATTGAATTTACTTTCTAAAGGAAAGGTGAAATAAACTAGTGTCCCTTGGGTATTAACAGTAGGATCTGGCCACCGAACTAACTCAATGCTTGTATGAGAGAATTGATGGCGAATGTCAGGCTTCAGCTTTTCTGCAACAATGAAGAAAATAATGATTACCTAGATAAAACTGTTACTAGCTCAAAATATACACTAAGCTGAGTTAAAAGGAAACACTCTGCACTGTGTTCCTGTGAACGTATTCAGGCACTTAATGCATGTCTGGATGTTCAGGAGTCCTGACCTCTCTCAGCTGGTCTGTGGATTTCAGTATTTAAGTAGCTGAGCAGGAGCTTGCAGGCTCAGCACTTCTGTGCATCAGGCCACCTGTTGACGTGCCTAAATATAGTCCTCTGAGCTTAACCTCAGGCTTGACAACCTTGGCTATTACAAACTGCTATTGCACCTCTAGCAGTTCTTTCAAAAAGCAGTTCAACGATCCCGTGGGTCAGGAAATTAGAAGGAAGACAACCAGAGCTCTCTCCTTGTGGAGAGAAAGGCAAAGCTGAATGAATTAGCAAATAATATAATGAGATTTGGCAAATAGTTGAAGCATGAGGAACCACCGTGTTACCACTAAACACTAAAGCTGATGCCCAGCTGAAGCTTGCCACGAAAGAGCTGATGCAAAATGAGCTGTACACACTTCTTTTAATGGCTGTATCATGTTCAGGCTACCAAAGGATAAAAATCTAACTGCAGTACGTAGCTCAAACACGGAAGCTCATATAATTTCTCCAGTACTGGATGCACCTCTCTGTCTCTCCTGGTAAACATCGATTTGGTTAGGGAGCTGCAAAAGTGATTGGAGTACAGATTTTCATGATTAAAATAAATCGGGTTGCCTCTAAGCTCTAAAGATGGAATTATTATACACAGGAATGCTTTCATGTGACCGTTTGGTTTTTAAACAAGATAATTGCAGCAGCATAAGTAGATACATCTGTGTATGCAGCTGTAGTGTTAATGAGGAGACTGACACCAGCCTAGTTATTCCGCTTCTGCTGAAATGACCAGTGGCAATGTTGAAAAAAAATCCTTTTATAGTCCTAGGTCTGCAGAGATGTTAAGTTCGTGTATGTTTCTGTGTATATTATGTAAACAGTGCCACTACCCTTAAAATGAACACAGCCCTTGGATTAGCAATTTTCACAAGATCATCAGGCAGATCTTCTCGATAGGATTAGCTCACTTCATTTTTAGAGTAAGAGAGAAAACAAGAATCTGGTGTCTCAGCACACTTGGTAAGCACAAACAAAAATACCACGGCAGTACAGTCACTTCTCAGTTGAAGAATAATACTGTTTCTCTGTCCTGAATGCCAGAGGACCCACTGAAGAACATGTGACAAAACACCAGAAAAGAATACAGCGTTGCAAAAGGAAAAGCCAGTGCAGTTTCGGTAATGGATGTGCTGCTCTGCTGGGGGTCTTGCTCAGAGACCGCGCGTTCTGGAGAACACTTTCAGCTGGTCTTGATTAAACAAAGACTGGCAGCACAAGTACTGAGATCTGTTTCCAGTGAGATCTTTGAACCTTGTTTATGGCTAGCTGCCCTCAGCAGCAACCACCTGATGTTCCCCCCGTGTCTGCCGAGCATGCCGGACGCTCCCATTCCACACAGCCTGGGAAGCACAGCCTTCAGCCCGGACACCAAATGTCACTACTGGCGTCTATATCCCGTACCGTGTGCTCCCTTACAGCTGTGCACCATGTACATCTCTACCACGCTCTGGTTTTATACCCTGGAGATCATTATAGCTGCAGAAAGTTACCCCTCAGAGACTCACAGACTGCTGCTGGACTGCTATGCAAATAACTTCTTAGCTACCAACTTTCATGTGCAAATATTTTTCAATGAACCTTACACTTAAATAGAAATTATGAAGGTCATGCAGCATCAGGCTGCAGGAATTGTCTGATGGATTGCAAGATCCTCAGAATAGAGGTTTTGGTCCTATTTTACCTTCAGTTAATTGATTACTAATTAACTTGAGTTAACTGAATTCAACACTAAGTGCTGGTCTAGACATGCCACAAATGTTTGTTCCAGAACATTCAGAAGAAAAACCACAAGTATTTGAATCCTGAAAGAAAAAATGTGTGGAATATCCAGACTAGCATTTGCAATTGTGCTATTAGGTCAAGTTAGCATTGCAATTAATTACTGTGGGGTAGAGGGTACTGAAAATGCTGGCGCTAACGTTACCTAATAAATTTGGTGTTCCAGATTGCCACTGACAGAAAATTAATTCTTTCATGTCATTTGTAGCTGGTCAGTAGACATGTGAGAATTCACTGGTCTCAGAGTATAAGGTTATAATAAATATGTAAATGTTTTGGGTAAAATAAACTTAGCTACAAAAACATTAGCAACTTTCTTGTTTGTAATTTCTATGTGTTACTTAGAGTTCTAACAATGTATTTACATTACATCTTTGCTTAGGTATGTTAATTAACTGAAGCTTAACAGTCATAAACCACCAGGAATGTAATGAAGAAAACTAGTATTTGCTTTACTACCTTTTTCCATACTTTAAAATATTGATGTAAGCTCAGTTTTTACATTCTTATGCTTTTCCTGTCTTTTAAGTCTCCCCCCTTTGTCTTCTTAAATCTTTGTTCTTCATGGGTGGGAGCAAGCAGCTCCACATCTCAACCTTTTCCAATTAAAATAATATAAAAAACAACATTGTAATATTTTCTTTGACTGACATCTTCCAGAAATAAGTGTTATGATCAAATGATAAGCCAGTTCCTGCCCCATGCACTGAACATTTACGTTCTCAGTTGCAGCCTCCCACAGCCCTGCTGCCAGCCAAGTGGGATATCTCATGGTATTTGCAGTTTGCACCTAACATTTTATCCCCTGCCTTTCCACAGGCAAACATCCTAGTTTCCTTGTGTTATGTGAAAAAGCAGTGGCAGATGTCTGGCCTTTGGCTCTTCCACAGACATGTAAATCCCAGAGTCTCGCAGAGGAGGAGTAATTAGCATTATGCTGCTCTCTGGGGAGTGGGCCTTTCAGAAAGTCCCTTTGAGCACAGGGCTCCAAGAATCCCCTCAGCAGCCACAGCGAAGGGGCGCAGTGCCTCCCTCTACCATCCCACACAGGGCTTGTAGGATGGGAGCTGACCGAGAGCCTCATGCTTAGGGTACATGTCATGACGAGCTGGGGAGAAGAGCCTATCAGAGAAGCCTATCACAGAACTTGCCTCACATCTAGGCTGACCTACCATGGACTAACTCACACACAGAAGATCCCACCTGTGGTGCTAGCTTCCATAATTCCTTTCTGTCTCTGTCCTGTACATGAGGCAAACTCTTTCAGAAAATCCCTGTACTCACAATACCACATGTAAGTCAGATATGTGGAGAAAGGGATGACAGCAGCCTTCCAGTACTTAAAGAGGACTTGTGGAAAAGGGAGAGGGACTTTTTACATGGGCACATAGTGACAGAACAAGGGAGAAAGGTTGTAAACTTAAAGAGGGAAGGTTTCAGTTAGATGTTAGGAATAAATTCTTTATTCAGATGATTGTGGGGCACAAGCACATGTTGCCCAGAGAGGTTCTGGATGCCTTATCTCTGGAAATGTTCAAGGCCAGGTTTGATGGGGCTTGGAGCAACCTGGTCTAGTGGAATGTGTCCCTGCCCATGACAGGGGGTTTGGGACTAGATGATCTTTAAGGTTCCTTCCAACCCAAACTGTTCCGGGATACTGTGATGTACAATGGTGTCGCTCGAAGACATGAAAGAACATGCGAACTCCAGTCTCAGAGAGAAGGCAGGAAAAAAGGGAGAGGGCCAAATTGGCCCGCTCTTTATTATATATGTTCTTAGAAATCACCAGGAATTGGAGGGAGAAATTACCACGAATTGGAGGGAGAAATTACCACCTCTCAATCACACTGGTCAAAGGAAAGATCTATCAAAAGTTTCCTCCTAGAGAGAATGGAATGCAAATGATAAAGACAGCAAAACATGCCTATGTTTACAGAAAGTGTGTGAGAACTTTGTTACAGAAATGAAAACATCAAAGATCTGCAAAATTCAGAGCGACACAATGGGATGCATCAACCAGCAGTAAGAGCAAGGGCACTCCATGAGGAAGAACAAGCTGGGAGCTGAGGATGACCGCAACACAGACAGGAGTCTCACCCACAAAATACAGCCCCTGAGCAGGAGCAGTCAGAGAACAGGAGAGCTACAGGCTTCACCAGGATCCCACTGAGCACAAGGAGGTGAAATAAAAGGTCAAGTCCAAGACCAGCTCAGGAAAGCTAGCAGCAATTTGGAAGGACCAGGAGTTGAAAGAAGGCTTGCTATCAAAGGAGCTGCTGGTCAAATCATCAGCCCTGCTGGCTGCAGAGGCAACACGGCTTCTGCTGAAATAAGTTAAAGTAAAAAACCCTCTTGTATTTAATACTCTGGCTGCTTATACCCAAGGTTTTGGGGTGAGTGAGCTGGGCTGGTGATGGAATAGGTCTGGGTGATATGGCTTTCTCAGGGAAATGTGGGAAAACTAGATAGATTTGCAAGGACTGTGGGTGCTCAAGGAAGTTTGTTGCTGGATTGATGTGATCAGCAGTGGGAAAAGGCTCCATGTAGAAATGGCGTGGTTTGGCATATGTGTTTTCTAGAAAGCTAAACCTGGCTACCTTCAGTAGCAAATGCCTGGAAATGTGTCCCTGCTGGCCCTCACAAATTTTTCTGGCCTTATTTATCAGGAGAGTATGAGCCTGGTGAAATTGGGCAAGCAGGCTATAGGAATGTGGGAGGGGCTGGAATATTTTGGTTGAAGAAACTGAAATGCGGAAAGGATGGAGCTTGTGGTATGAGTATGTGGATATTATTGTCATCGGCAAAACTCTGACTGTTGAGGGGAGTTAACCAGCCACCTCGGAGACAGCTTGCATGATGCTAGAGATCTTGTTACAGGATTTCTGTCACTGTCTTTGTGAGTGAAGCAGAAATGGGGTAGAAATCAGTCTGCCTGCCAGCTAGTTTCACAAACCCACAGAACAGCTGAGATTGAAAGGGACCTTTGACAGTCAACTTGTCAAACCCCTTGCTCAGGAGCATAGGCCCATGTCCAGGTGGCTTTTGAATATCTCTAAGGAGGAAAACAGTTTGGGGATGGTGCAATGAGGACATGGGAGTTTACACTTGGAGAAGACCATGAGTTTCTTCCAAGTCTTTGGCTTGGGCCTTACCAACCCTTAATGATGGGGCAGTTACTGCTTATTAGGATCTTTGGGGCACTGGTAAGATTCTGGGCTTCCCCAGAGTAAAATAATTGTTATGAAGGAAAGCTTAATAATGCTGATGGCTTTTCTTTTTTTCTGAAAATTACCTGAAAAGTGTTACCTGATGCTATTCTTTAAAGCTGTCATGCAGAGACTGCATGTTTAATCTGGGAAACTCTTCCACACTGCCACTTTATAGCCCATTGCTCTTTCTGTAAATTCAGAGAGATCAGCTCCCTTGCATTTTTTTAGTAATGTCCAAATCAGGTTACCTGTTTGATAATGTTTTCATCATATCAAATTAGTAGCTGCAAAAGCCTTCACATCCTGTCCCTAGAACATATTTTCTGTTAGGCATTGTTAGTTGTGTAGGTGTTTTTCATTGAAATGTGCCTCTTTCAGAAAGGGAAAAGGGGCTTCATGCCTTTGGGTGTAGCTTGTAAACTTCTTAATTCCCAAGTAATGTTCCTATTCAGCATCTGAGTTTCTGTCAACAGGTAGCTGTGCTTCCTAAAGGCCTTGTGTCCATATAAATACACTTACTGCTTATTTTCTATGTGTATTTTTAAAATCCAGCTGTATTCTGAATCCTAGGTTATATGAATGATAGCGCTTTTATCTTGATTTTGATTTTCTCAGATTTCATTTTGCATATAGAGTGGTAACTTAGAGCTTCAGATGGACTCCATTATGAATCAAATATAAATCTTTGAGAATAGCAAAAAAGCAAAGCTATGGAAAAATCTTCTTTCTCAATTTTGTTGGTTTTTTTAAAATAAGCTTTTCATGCTTGGTTTCATAATAATGCCAAGATATCAGTGGGAAATGGGGTCCCACTGATGTAAGGCTCTTTTCAGATATGTATGAGAGTGTCTCCACTGAAGTGATTACAATATAATAGCTAAAATAAAATAAAATAAAATAAAATGTGTCTCTGCCTTCCAAATGCATGAAAGAATATTTTAAAGAACTGTATATATGTGAAGACTTGGGTGCCCTCAAAGCTTCAGGTCCTAAGTATGGAAGCTACATCTTTCTTAACCTAGAGAAAACAGGTGTACAACACCAAGGGCTGATTTTCATACATGTTACTTCAGACCAGTAAAGTGCATAGAGTAGCAATGCATGCAAGATGGCTGTGATAACTTCTTTTTTAGATAAGGATCATTATTTTCTACCTAATGGATCAAACACAGGCTTTATGCAGCTACTGTGCTTGGAAGAAAGGGGACTAGCAAGGCCTTACTGTGTTCGAGGTGACTGATTTCTTTACTAGGTGTAGGGTGCCACCTGCAGCACCAAGTTTGAAGCTGAAAATTAGGTAAATAAAGCCATAGCCATAACTGAAGTGATTGTAATATTATTATTTGAGTAGTGTAAGGGACAAATTCACTGGACTGAAATTGAAGAACATGTAAAAAAAAAAAATATCAAGGTGACTCTTATTTGTCTTATTTGACACAGGGAAATTAATGAATAATCAAAATGAAGTAAATAAATTGATAAAGTCAATACATCATTTAGTAAGAAAACATATTGTTAACTTTTAGGTGGGATATATCCAGAAATATACGTGAAAAGACATAATGAATGTCAAATGTATATTGCAATTGCATTTATTTCAAGGAGTCCTTAATAGTCCTTTAAGATTCCTTAAGACGTGGAAACTTATACTTTGATTACTGTTAATTTAAAAAGTGAATTTGGAAGTATACTGTGAGTATTCATCACTGAAATGGATGGAAACTCCTTAATTCCTAAGTAGCTAGATAGGATCCGAGCTTTTAAACAGATTTCATAGTTGTTTGTCTCTCTATGTGGACAAACTACCATCCCATATTTCCATACACTTGAAATCTGAAGAAATTGAAGCCTATTACAGATCCAAGCTTTAAAGCTTGCTTTAAAAATATTTACAAATTATGTTGGAAACATTTCAAACATATTTTACACTTTAGCAGAGTAGCGCATGCAGTCATTAAAGTAATCTGCAGATGGAAGGTGATCTTTAAAAAACTCAGAAGTACAAGAAATCTGCAAAGGAAAAGGAAAAAGGCAGATGGTGGTGGCAGCTCTGGCATCTTTTCACCAATGCCTTGTAGCCATTACATCTCTGGCTTTGAATGGAAAAAAGAAAGCAAGAAAAGGCACTTATGTAGTAAATATGCACTGGGCTGGAGCCATGGCTCTCAGATGCTGACAGCACATTTAGGATTTACACAGAACGCTACAAGGAAACTACCACGCTAACCCTGAAAAACCCTGGTGGCCTTGGGAATTCCTCTAAGAATTTTGTTTTAGTTACCACCAACCTGAGTTTGTGATAATGTTGTTTAAAGGCCAGTGGTAATTTTATTGTCAAGGTACAAGGACAAAGGAATTGGCCTCTATTTTTAGGGCGGAATGGAATCATATATTGGTTTTTTAGCGAAACAACTTCTTTGCTGCTGTAGTCAAAGGAAAAAAAATTGGAAAGCAGGGTATGATACAAAAACGCTCAGAGGTACTCAATTTCAGAGACAAATTGTAGCTTTGAGGTTCAATGCTGTTTGTAAAAATACTTGTTGTGATCTACTAGCCTGAGTGACACTTTGTACAAGTTTCCATTTTTATGAAATACCCTTTGCAGGATTTTAAAAGGAAATAGTTCTTCCCTCCCTTGGCAATATGTCTGCTGGCTTCTGGGCTAAACAAAAAAAAACCCCAAAATCTAATCTGAGAAAAACACAGTCATTAAAATCACCTTGGGAGCTAGGTGTTGTGAATAAGTCAAGAGGACACTGAAGATGTCAGTGTTCTTTTGATTAGGGATTTACTTCTTCAAATTGAGCAAAAAAAGTTGAAAACTCTAATGGAAAACTAAAATGGAAGTATAGCCAACTTCTGACATATGGATTGTTTCTAAAAATGTCATCTATTTCTTAACTTTATTAGGCACAGCCAATTTAATCAAAATAAGCCAGTCACGGTTGACATGGCTATCAAGAGTGGAAACACATTTTACAAGTTCAATAACTTAAAGGACAGAATGAAGTCTTTTAGGTTCTTAATGAAGGATCTGAAGAGGTGATGTCATATTTCTCAAAGAAAAGAGTAGGAAAATAACTCTGTCACTCATTCTGAAAAAAGCTTTGAAACCGTAAGAGTGGATTTTCAGTGAATACAAAATATTCAGCTAATACAAAGTGTATCAGCTTGCATTTCTGTCCCATTTTTAGTGGTTTTCAAATGTGCAAACTCCCACTATGCAGTAAAGCTAGAACTGCAGTGGAAGATTGAAACACTTAGTGATTTTCCCTTCCTGTGCTTTCAATTTTAGCATAATGCTGATTTTTTGTATATATACATTCTTGCATTATGTTGGGTAATATCCAAGGATTCTGAAGCTGCAAAGTTTGAAAGTCTAAGGTAAAATATTCAAATCTAAATAGCTCGTAGTAATGTTAAAGCTCTATCTCTTACAATGCTGGTGGAAAAGATGCGGGGGCCCTTTTATCCCAGGGGACCTTAGAGAGAAAAACCTAAATTTGTGATTAGGACATTTCACTTATGTCTGACTGTGGTATGGTTTGTACACTTGTCCCACATTCCAGTGTACTTGGTGGAAAGGCCCTGAGTCTGAGGTAGGCTACAATCCCAGGAGAATTTTCTTTTTCTTTTTCAGAAGATGCACAGTTTACAGACTGGCAAGGCAGGCTTGGGTGGCTTAAGCCACTTAGGTCCATGCACCACAGATGGGAAATAATTGACCTTTGTGCCACATGGCCTCCCCAAACCCACAACCCATCAGCAGTGGTGTCCCCATCTCTTCCCTTTTACATTACCTGAGGTACAAGGTGTTCTCTGGAGTGTGTGAGAGAAAGCCAGGCAGAGCTGCTGCAGGGAATTTTGGCTGGGTCTCTAGGGAAAAAAAAAAATCCCTGTGATAACAGCTGATTTTGACTAAGTCTTAAAATAAGAAAATCTAGTATTAGAATATCCACAAGAGGGCATTATTGAATATTAAAATAGCATTGGTTTCCAGAGCCTGTGTGTGGAAATGCTGGTGACAATATGATTCATCAGATGCAATTTATTTTCACTCAGTTTTTCATGGGGCTACCCGGGTTCTGAGATTAAAAACTTCTAAGACTGAGATATAGGCAATAAAAGGCAGCAAACATCAGTCCTCCATGTTATCTGTAGCACAGCTTATGCATGTTCTATTGCCAGCTCCCATCATCCTGGTGGGACGGAAAAAAGATTATGAAATGAGATCCTGGGAGTCAATGCTCCACAAAAAATAACCCCTGCCCAGTTAATAACATGAGACTGTGCTTAATACTAAGAGCTAATACTAACCTGTTAGAAGAGAATGGATTTACTTGGAAATATAGGTATATAGTTATGTTGCTTGTTGGACTCACAGTCAATCGGAGGACAGCAGGGGAATTTGATCTTGTAGTAGGAAAGGCCAGAAAAACAAAGGTAAGTGGAAGGAATAATTAGGAAAAGTAGGTTGTGATATCTGGGAGGGAATTGTAGCAAATCCTGAACAAACAATACAAAAAGGGACAAAAAAACACTGAAGAAAGGTTAAGAGAAAAAATACAATGAAAATAGGTGTCCTTGGTGTTTTAGTTATTGCCAGGTACAGAGAACTGACTGTGTCCTCCGACTGACTGTCAGTCCAACAATCAGAAGTGATTATTATAAAGAAAAAGGGCCCCAAGGGGCTTGTGTTTATAGAGACTTTAAAATTTAACCATATGGTGCATGCTGCTTGAACCAAATGCTTTTTTTCCATGCAATAAATGTTGCCTATAACCACCGAGATTCAGCCCGAGATCTGCCATGAGAGTTTTCTAAATTGCAATATCTTTTTCTCTTGAAAGAAGTCATCCAGATAAAGCAAAGACTTGGAGCCAAATTATTTTCCCCTGCCAAAGAGTATGTATACACAGAGCAGCACTGTGCTGTATATCTTGTTGATCTGGTGTTTTCTTCTTTAGAGTGCAGTTACAGCCACTAACGCTCACAGAACCTGAGGAAAATGTTCCCCAGATCCCATATTACATTATCATTATATTCAATTGTGCAGAAACAGCTCCCTACCATACTTTGCTATTGGGTCTTTGTTAAAATACTTCCATTTTTATTGCTCCCTCTCCCACCTGATTTATTTGTTTATATATTATTTTGTTAACTTGGAGGATTCAACAGCTTCTGGTGAATATATAGGACTGACTGAACTTGAAGTAATTATTCTTCAAATGAGTTTTCATGCTTGAACGATCCCCTCTTGTGAAGAACGTCCATTGGCTCTGAACTTTTTTTACATAAAACACATTAGAAAAACAACTTGCAAGAAATGATTGCACCCTTCAAAACTGCTTTTCTAATAATGCTTCTAGCAGATTTTCTGTGAGGAAAATTTTTAATATTCTTCTGAAAGAATTAAAGTATATAAACCAAACAGTGTCTGTGTTTTAATGGGAGGGGAAGGATAACAGTTAAAAACCTTGTGTCCTCCTAAAGGACTGAAGGTGGGAGAGGAGATACTTTCAGCACCTGTAAGGACAAGATGGGGCTGGATCCAGCCAGAGAAGTAATCATCACCTTGGACATCATTTTAATTCTAGAATTTAATTCTAGAATTTAATTCTAGAAGAGTAGCAGAAGGCAGAAGCACCTGGGCCTTCCCCCTCCAAATAAACCTGAAGCATCTGGAGAGCTCTGACCACAGCTTGTGATCACCCAAAGAAGGTCGCCAAGGACCCACTGGACTGCCCCAAGAAAGGGACTACAGTCATGCTCATCACTGATGTCCTTCCCCCGGGGTACTTGAAAATACCTTAAAAGGCAAATGTATTCTGCTTGCTTTTGCTGTTCTTGCACAATTTCTGATGCTAAATATAGCACCTCCATCTCCACAGGATCTCTAAAGCATCCACAATTTAAAAAGAAAATCAAGTGAGTTTCCCTTTCTTTCCTTTCAAAACATGCATATTCTCTCCATTCATCTCTTTTGATACCAAATGCTGAAATTTTTCATTCATGTATTAGAGGGTTTTTCCTACATGTGTAACGTTGCAAAGATTAAAATGATTCTGCAAGGTTTCTAGTATTGTGGCAAGGAACATCTTACCTTTGAGAAGGAAAATTCTAGCTTAGTGCTGGGATTTGTCACTTGTTTCTTCTAGTTGTGGCAGCAATCCTATTAAACTCACTTTTAATACAGAATTACTTCAATTTCTATCTAAACTTCTTTGTGATTATTTTACCATCTCTAAGCACCACTCTGTGTAGTATTACCCAGGCACCAAAAGTAACTGAAGCAAGAAATGGTTCCAGAAATTACATTAAGTACCTGACCCTTCACTGGTTTTTGCCTATCCATTGCTTACACATAGAAATATTAGTATTTTCCCTTCAATTTGGAGTTACTCAAGTATAGATTTAGGTTAACACACAAATATTTACAGAGCAGAAATACACTAGTGTTAGCTGCATAAGCCTTCTTGTCAGCTTTGCTAAGGAAGCCAGTCTATGGGAGTGCAGTGATGTACAGTTTTACTGAGAGTGGCTGTCTATGGGCACATCTGGTGCCCTTGGGTATTTTCTGGGCCTATCCTAAAACTCGTGATCTGAACATAAGAGGTGTGTGAATGTGTACAAGGATATTAGCAAAAACATTGGAGTTGGATTGTAAGAGGACTGTTAATTTTTCACTGTACAAGCTAGAAATTGGAAAGGACAGGAGTCACCAAATGAAAACGAAGAGTAGTCTAAATTGCAGGATGTGGCCTGGGAAATGAGCTTACTCTCTATTTTGTTTGTTGTAGCCAGGAAGGCCAGAAACAAAATTCTGAGTTGCTTCTGAAGATGTATCTTCAGCAGAAGATGAGATCTGGGGTTGATTCAAACAGGTTTTGATGGAGGAAGAAGGGGAAAGGTTTGGTTTTGACCAGGTATTTGATGGACTGTAGAAGGCTTAACTAAAAAGTGAGAAACCACAGCAGTGACAATAGGTGGCAGTGTTGTCTCAGAAAAGCCCATTTCGTATATTTTTGCTTTTGCCTGAATTTCCTCTTTTGAGGGGAAGGAAGGGAATAATAACCCTCTTTTGCAGTGGAGAGCATCAGGAGTCAGGAGTCAAGATTATTACTAGCTTTCATCTGAGGTTAATTTTCTTCCTAGCCTTGTTTTTTTCTTTTTTTTGTCATCATCTTGAAGATTTGTGTGAAGATCTCCTATTTGGAATTGACCTTGAATCCTACAGTTACAAATGCAGACCAAAAGGTAGTTTTTAATACTTGGTCTATATTCTGGGATTTGAAAGGCTATGGGGCTCAATCAGCTGGAAAGAAATTCAATTGATTAAGGGATGAGTTGAAGTTGTTTAGGATGATCTGGCTGCCTGTCAGCTCTTCTGGTGATTCCTTAAGGTTTCATATTTCCTGGCTTTGCGAGCAGCAGTCTCTTCTGCCTCGCTGCAGTGTGAGACCTTGCATGCAGCAGCAGTGGGAAATGTCACCAGGCAGATGAACAAAACTATTCATCAAGTTGGTAACACCTGAGAAACAACCTGCCTTCCAGGCTCACAGAAGTGAAATTTCCCTGTGCTTTTAGTTCCAGGCTAAAGGAAAGTGATGGTCTGCAGCTTTGAATGGGGTTCAAGGCATCTCAGCTCCTCACGCTATCACAGATGTTTTCTCGTGCGACCTCTGGCAACTTGCCTAATCTCCCCCTCTGCTGCTTAGCCTGTGCAATGGAGATAGCAGTTTAATTTGCCTGACTTTAGGGTAATGCTTGTCTCTTACTCTGCTGTCCTCTGCTAGAGGAGTTCTGATATTGAGTTAGACTTTCAGTTGTTCAGTAATGTGAATAAAATTAGCTGTGTCTGCTTAAGGGTTTCCAGATTTGAGGGGAGCAATAGAAGCAGAGTAAAGGTAGCACATGGGTGAAATCACCTAATATGAAGTACTTCAGTGGATCAGGACCAGACTAGAAACCAGCAGTTAGACCACTGACCTAGAATATGGAAAGATCTAGATTAAATTTTCTCCTCTGCCAGAAAATGTTTAAAGTTTCCAAATTACCTGAAAGAGCATTGATTTGTAGGAAATGGTATATTTATGGAAGACAAGGCTTGGAATCTTCTCGTATTAATTTTGTGCGCAAAAGAGTGAAAATCATCATTGACTTAAATACTTAGATTACTCAGATGAGTAATAAGACTTACAGCACAGTTGTTACCTGCTCAGGCTGATGTAAGGAGTGCTGCTTGTGGATAGGTAGCAAAAGCACCTAAACATGGTCGGAACTGCCCTTTGTTATCTCTCCTGATGCAAAAAACTCGGCCTTGATTGCCTTCCCCTGCTAGTTTGCTGCACAAAGCTATATTGGGTAAGCCCCCTTTTTTCTTCCCCTAGGAATTTGGGCATTCAAATTCTGCATAGATTTTTTTTTCCCTCTCTATTACCACTAGAATCTTTTTTCTAGGCACCTCCTGGGTTTGGGCTAGAGTCAAGGTGTGGTCTCCAACATTGCCTCAGGTATATGAGAACCTCTGCTTTCAGTGGGCTGTTCTGTATTCCCTCTTGGTACAGGATCCGCAGAGGGTGTGGAAAGACCAGGTATTGAAGCTGCCGTGATGGCTGCTGCTCAGCTGCAAACGCTGAACACATTTGGATTCTGAATCCTATGGTGAATTCAGGTAAAAGAGGTCTTGCTTCAGTGACTGACCTGAAAGCTGTAAACTGCCACTCTGCTCCTGTTGTGAAGATCTGCTGATCCACGTGGCTAAAAATTAGGCTTCTCATATGTTTCCCTCTCAGAGTCTTGAAGCTGCTTGGCGTGCAGTGGGAATTAAGTCTCACTGTTGACATAGTCATTTTGAAATATCACCCTGTGAAACTTATTTGCTATGCAGTTAGATGAATTCTGGAAAATAATTGAGCTTTTCTCAGGCTGTGAGTATGTGCATTGGCTACTGCTGTGATGACAGCTCATCTTGGAAATGCTTGGCTTGGGGAACTGGTGTACCTTGGTGGGGAGAGCTGACATGGGTATCACCCACAGGTTCCGTCCTCTGGATCCTTCATCATCAGTTGTGCTCTGCTCTGTAGAAAAGAGGTGTGTATGAATGTAAATGCCTTTGTGATTCTATGAAAATAGCCCGTCAGTAGGTCACTGCTGCAAAGGAGGGAATTTCTGTGTGCTAGGTCCCTGCCAGATAATCTAGGACAATAAACCCATGATAAATATAGAGAACAGAGTTATTCTAGCAACTCTGAATGGCAGTGAAATGTGGGATGCTGTTAGAAGAAAAGAATCACTTTTTAGCTTACAAATTTTGAGCAGCTGTGGTATTTTAGATATAGTACAATTATTATCCAGGCTGACAATTTTTCTCCATGCCTGATTCTTATGGAAGCTGTATCTCCTACTGGAAGGACTCCTGAATATTTGCTTTCTTTATATCTGCCCTCCCTAAAGTCGGTAGGGGTTCATTGGATAATGACTGTTTTCAGAGCCCCTGAAATATGAAAATGCTTAAATCCCACATCACTTTCAAGAGGAATTAAGTACCTAAATATATGTGGGTATCTGAGTTCTCAGAATAGTATTTTTTAATTAGAAATCCCAGATATAAATATTCAGTTTTGAATTAATATGAAACTAAGAGGAAATATATGGTTATTGTCTGAATTATTATAATATATAGCACATAATATATTTATCTGTATGGTATAATTCATGTTTTTATTATAATTGCATATGAATTATAAATATGGGGTGGTATGAATTACTATCAAATCTATGGTTAAATTTGCACCAAGCTCCACTAAGTTAGATAGCTGTAGAAGAAAGAGACGTCTTTGCCCTATTCCAAGCAGGAATGAGGTAGCAGAAGACAAACCATGAAAACAGTTATTCTCTGGTTTTTATTTCGTCATCCACTGCTATTTAGTTTGTGCTGCTGCATTTCTCACCATGGAGTGGCTATTTTCAGAGGATGAGCTGTTTTCTTGAACTGTTTTCTTGTAAAGCCCTGCGTAAAGTAAATGGAGATAGGGAAGGCTCTCCCACATGGGGCCTTCTACAAAAATACTGTCAGCTATTGAGATGAGTTAGATACTTGAGCCAGCTATGGGAACTTGGATGTGTACTAATTCCTGCTGCAAAGCAGTTATGAGCAATTTTATAGGGTATTTTTGCAGTAGAAGAACAGGAGGAAGACAGCAAAAAGGTGAACTTGCTAAAAACTCCCACCTCACAGCCTTCAAAAATATCACTCCAAATAATTAAAATTATCTGGTAGTCAGCACTAAACAAATGAATTATTCCTTCAATGTTCGTCTTAGTCCATTGTGTCTGCATTCTTTTGCATTATTTCTTTAAGAACATATTATTCTGCTTTCATATGAAGTCTGAAATTGTGTTTACCATATCTGTCAGAGCTGGCCTGGAGCACTTCCAGTCCTGTCTAAAATCTTGATATATAAAGGAGAATGTAAATTTATTATACTTTTCTCAGTAGAGACAAACACCATTATCAGTTTTCTTCTATGTTCCTTTTGTTTTTTTAAGCTGGGGAGTGGGAAAAAAGGAAAACTAAACTTTTAATAGGAGACTAAATTATGATGTGTATTAAAGCCACATCATTCATGTGTTAATATCTGTTTTATTACTAAAATCAAGTCTTGCAAGAGCTAAATAAAGTATTCATAATAATTACTTGCCCTAATACTTAGAAATGTTGGTAAGTGATAGAAATATTCCCTTGTGTAGATCATACTGCTAGCTGCTAAAGCCTGAAAATCTCCTAAATCTTTACTTTTAAGAAAAGTAGTGTTGTACTTAAAGCAGTAAGCCTTTAACTGCAATCTTCCCTCACTTAGGCCTCACATGGCCTCACATTCTCGTGGCCCCACTTTATACCATGACAACTTACTGTGTTTGGGAAACGTGAAATAAATAAGTTCAGTATACTTCTGTCTGTGTGCAATTACTGTATTGAGGCAATTGTCAGCAAAAAATACCCACAGATGGTAAACCTTTAACTGATCTATCTGTGAGTAAAACTTGTGGCAGATTTGGTAAAATACATTTATAGGTGCCTGTATTTCAAGAAGTTAAGAGGAAAAAGAGAAATATTATTGTAAGCAAGTGAATAAGAGAATTTTTCTGAACTTGACATTTAAACTTTTTTCTTAGGTCCAAGGAAAAGCACAACTAAATATTTGGTCTGAACTAGCCTGTCTCAAGTGCAAATACTGATTCTTTCACATCTCTACATGTCCCCTTGTTCCTGATCTAATGTGCATTTCCTGTCAAAATACTTTCTGCTTAACATCTGATTACCAATGGTCCTTTCAGTATCAAATAGATTACTGATCAGAGGTATAGGTTGGCTAAATTCTGTAGAAATCTTCCTAGGACACCTTGCTGTGAGCATTCAGGTGGGATGCCTGATTGCTGAAATTGCTATTTCTTTCATTAATATTTAAGAACTGTCTTAGAGGCTGTTATAGCTATACAAATTAAGTAGCTAAAGCTGTAATTTCAAGTCTAAATTACATTCAAATACAGTTTCAGGAGAAACTGCTGTCAAACCTAAGTGTGTGTACAAGCTGGGTTATGTTGCCTGTCTTCTGCAAATACAACCTTTTTCCTTTCCATGCTGTTTCCAGTCCCTATTTCTCCTGTTTGCTTGTGACTTGGGGGTGTAATTTCAATCCAGTAAGCATTTCATGTAAAATAATCTTCAGCATTTTGAAGAAGCAGAGGTGGTGACACTGGAACTGAGCTAGCCTGCCTCTAAAAAATAAAGTTTAAATGAAAGAAATACTGGCTTCTAGTAATTGCCAGGTCAGGCTAAAAGTACCAGGAAGTTGTTTCAGTTGTTAACTGCTGTATTTAAAAGTACAGATGGGGAAGATTGGTTTTTTTGTTGCTTTGGACAGCCTTAACAAGCTACCTATTTTCCTGCATCCCAGACCTCATTCTTCCGAATGCTTTTGAAGAAGTACGACACTGTTGCTTTTATGTTTCATTTCCCCCTCCTGCTCTGTATTGACTGAGAAGAAAAATGGATTTCCTAATGGGCTAAAGTGAGAGGGAAAAGGGAAAATATGATTCAGGAACCAATCTTGCTGTCTGTCAAACTTAGTAAAATCATTTTAAGTGGTCTCATGTATGGATGCATGCAGATATCAAATTACTGTTTTGCTCAATGCTTGCTTCTTGGGTCACCAGGTTTGGAATGCTGCAGACTTTATCCTTGGAACAAGTCTCTAAGCCAAATACAGAAGTTGTGTACTAAGTGTAATGGAGTTGTTAATTATACTGTAGCACACGCAGAGTTATTTAAGTCCCGCATGTGACCAAGACGTGAGGTACTGAAAAGGAGCATTTTATTTTGCAGGATGATTTTAATTTCCTTGTTGTAAATACAGCCCTGGATCCATCAAGAAAGATGCTCACAGTAGGGTTCTTCCATGTTTTCAAAGTCTGCTCTCTCCCACTGTTTCCTAAACAGCTATTCTTTGAGGTCTTTCTTGAGCACCTGTGCAAGAAAAAGGAAAATCTGATTTGAGGTTTAGTTTCCTGTTCAGTGGGGAATGGCAGTGACAGGATGGGAGGGGGCAGGAGGGATTAGTCCTTCTCACTGTGGCACTAACGAAAGTATCTTCTCCATGAAAGAAATTTGTTCTGCTTCGAAGTCAGTGGAAGGACTAATGATATGGAGGAGTTGACTAGTGATGTGTAACACCATGCAAATGTCTGTATCTTAATCTTTATGCTGAAAGTAATTAGTGCCTTCTGTCTTGTCTTCCAAGGAGGCATTTTTCTGCCACCTGCTGTGGATATTGTTCCCAACGCATCCCAAGTACACATAGTACTTCATCCTAACATAAAGACCTTTGGTCTGAGCATGGTGCCTGCAGGCATAAATTCCAGTATGTCCAACTTTTCCTTACAGAAGAGTGTGTGAACAGGGCTAACAATGTTCTGAAGGAAGCAAATTTCCAAAGGAGTGCATTTTCAGAGTCTTTCAGGTGTTTATTTTCTCTTTTTGTGGAGATAGCTTATGCCAGTCAGATGGTTTAAAGTCTTCTGGGACCACTAGACAAGGAAAGAAACACTTTCATACCAGTTTTGAGGAAAATAATCTGAAGTAAAAGTCAAAAAGAGGCACTACAATGCAAAGTGTACTAGTGGTGCTTCTGGCACACTGTGCTGCATTAGTCAAATAGATGCTGATTGTCATTTGTTTAATGAGCATTCCCTCTGTTCCCTTCACCCCTTCCTTCCCCATTGGAATAACTGTGGAATGACTTCTTCATTTTTATTTTGCTTTTTGATAAAGGTATCAGGAACAGTTCACTCTGAACCTTTTTTAAAACAATTCTACTACATATCTGTGTCTAGGGGGGATAGAGAGTGATTTTACCCATGTATAGATATACTACTTCTGGTTTTCTTAAAAAGTGAACTTCTGCACTGGCTTCCTCTGAAAGCCTTGCTTCCTTTTTTTCTAGTACAAATTCCAAATAATTCTACATTGAATTGAAACTCTCAGCTGGGCCTAAGTTCAAGCAGGTTTATGAGACTGTCTTTGTCATATAAAAAGCTTTAGGCAAAATTTTACAGTGTTTAAACTTCACCCACAATGGGGAAAGAAGAAGGAATTTAGAAAATCTGATTGCCTTAGCAAAAACCGAGCAGCCTAGGAGTACTTCGGAGTTAAAGCAATCAAAGGAAGTTGACCCTTTTTCTTAAAGAACCATAGACCCTATGCTGATGGGAACTATAGAAAAGTTTCATATAGTTTTTGCTGGGTTTTTTTGCTTACAAATGATTCAGCTGTTCTTGATGATTATTTTTTGAAATACTACTTTTTCATGCATTTTAATATATGTTTTAAATAAACACATTTGTAGTATTTCAGCTGAGAGTTGTTAATGCAAATTTGTGCATGGAAAACATGCTCATCCTAGGCTCTGAAACACTCATTTTTCTCATAACATGTAAATATTTCCACTTGATATTTTACTGGGAGTAGTTTGCCACTCTTTAGACATTATGTACGTTTGTCTAGGACTCCTTCTGGCAAGATCTGTGTCAGAGAAATCACTCATTCCTGGAAACTTCCAGCAGCCTCAAAGGAACAGGGAGCAGATTTCACATGTTTAAGGTCAGGAAAGCAAAATCAGGAAGGAAACAAACTTTATCTTAGTTTCCAGTTGTTACTGATGTGAAGACAGTGTGGTGCTGGAGACAGGTAGTATACTTACAGAAGAGGCATCTTGCAGGTATCTGTCAGCTCATTGTTCCTGCCTGCAGTGCCCAGCCCAGTGGAATACAGAAATGGAGCTGTCCTTCCCAGCACAACAGAGAAACAAGAGTTACTCTTGAAAATGGCAGCTGAGGCGTTGCCCTTGAGGATGCACCCAGCAGTATTCGTGTTTGGATGGCGGTATGTTGTAGGCATTTATTCTCCATCTGAAAAGGAAGACAAGCAACTGCCTAAAGCCCTTCCTACAACCCAGACACTGGGAAGGCTGGCTGGGCAGCAGATGGGAGTCAGATGTCTGCAGCCCCACTGCACCATATGCTGTCATCGGGGTCTTCAGCTCCTGTGAGAATGATGACTTCAGCCTCTTGCTGCCACCTGACAAATCACTGCTGTAGGTTATTCTCACTGAACTTGACTTGCTGGCCACCATGGAAGCTACTTTCCTTCTGCAGAAAGGTCAGGGAGCACCTACACAGCACACAGTCTCGGTTATGCCATGTTTGCCTTTGGGTTCTGTACCACTTTCCCACTGAGATTTTCCTCCAGTCTCTTGATCATGGCTGGGAGAGTTAACAACTGTACCAGCACTCCTGTGTTATGTGCTCTAAGATCTCTATCTGGGCATTTTGTAGGAGCTCCTCCAGGCCTGGAGCCAGGTGTGTGTGCTCAGCAGTGGGTGTACGGCCATCCCACTGTGATCCAGGAGCTTGCACTAGCCGGAAGCAGCACCGTGCTGCTGGCTGGCACACACACAGCCCAGAGGGGGAGATGCTAACTTTTCTGCCTTTGGGGCTCTTCAATTAGTAGAAGTGATGCAGAGATGATGCAATCAGTTTTCCCAATTAAAACTATTTTGAAGCCATTATAAAAACTTGTGCAAAAAATGCCTGATTGCTCTTCAGGGTCCAAATGAGTGTCCTGTTTCCCAGGAAGGTCGCTGTTTACCCTGTGCTATAACCTCATGGAACTGCTACCACACTGTCTGTGGGTGCTGGATTTCTGACACAGCAGCATCACAGACCGGCTGGCTGGAGTACTGACTTGATTGCCTGCCTTCCCTCTAGGGAGAATGTTTATAGCCTCCTGCCTATTTGTAACATGGCAGTTTAGAAATGCCAGAGACTGGAAATTGGACCAAATGTACCATTCGTAGAGTTACAAATGGGAATCATTTAACGCTAAAAACATCTCCTGCTTTCCCTCCCCTCACTCTTTTCTAAAGGTCAAGGTATTTGTATAAAAACATTAAGCCAGCTGTAGAGAGGTTGCAAGACCATTCCAGCTACGCTGTGATGTGATTTTTATCTCCCACCCTAACAGGGAATGACAGTCATAATTAGTGTTACACATAAATTTCTGACTGGGATTCAGGTTTCACATGATTAGGAGCTAAACTATTTAGAGTGCTGCTCTTCTGACTCTGTAGTTTCAATTAACAGATTCAGCGATGAAAAACCACAGTGAGAGATAATGGCTGAGGCCAGAGAGGTTATCTTTTTTTATAGCAGTTGTCATCTTAAATGAGAAAACAGAAATGAAAGAGGGTTTCATTAACCCGACTAAGGAAATGGCTGCCGCAGATAGCGTGTCAGCAGGAAAGGCGTGATCAGGACAAAATCCTTTCCATGGCCTTGGTCACTGCTATAATCATCCTAATCCCCAGTGGGTATGGTGATGATGTGCAGTACAAGCCTGCTGTAGCCTAGCTCTGTTTCATTGATGAACCATGTAAGCAGATTATTGCTGGTCTGATCACTGCTCTTGCCGATCAAGAAACTCTCGTTACTGTAGAGCAAAGCATAAGAAAGCCAGAAGATGAAATAAATACTGCAGAGTGCTGGGCAGAGACAGATATCCACCACTGTAGTCCAGGAAAGTGACCCTGGATTTCTTCCTTTTCTTTCTAAGGGGCCTTAGAGCTCTGGAATCCCATCCTAAGAAATATTCGAAGGACAGAGTATTCAAAGGAGTAAAAGAAAAAAAAATAAGATACAATTACAGGGCTGGCATTAGCATTGGAAAAGTAGGTCTGCCTGGGGTAGGAGGCTATCAGAAGTGGCAAGGCACGTGGACATGCTCCATGCTTTGTCTGTGTCTGGATTTTGGGAGCTGTGTGGGGTGACCGCCACAAAGAGATATTATTATGGAACTGACTCACTGTTGGAAACGGTGATTGCCAAGAAATAGAAAACTTCCAAGGAAAGATCACTTAACCTGCAATTTGGGCATAAAGATGCTGACTTGACCCTAGCATCAAAATTCATGAAGAAAGGCCTGATCTTATGGAGGAACAAATGTATTCTACTTCTCATGTCTGTTTTCATGGCATGGAGTTCTTCTAGGGTTCAGGAACATCTGCCTTCCATTTCTGCTTCTCTCTTTTCCTGCAGGAGACCAGGAGTGTGCTGGCTGGAGGGAAGGGATAGTCATATCTTCCAGGAGTTGCTTATCTACTACATGAGTTAAAAGGCTGTGCAAATATGTCATACAGATGCTGTCTGTGTTCTATTTGTAAGGTCTTAGACCATCAGGGAAGAGTTGGGAGTAGTTTCTTGTTCAATAGACTCCTCACTACACACACAAGAAGGCTTTGGATATCTCTGCCTTCAAAAATCACTTGTAGGTTGAATGTTAAAATGGAGGGGCAGCAGAGTAAACAATCCCATTTCCCCTCAACTTTTTACTCACTGATATGCAGTGATCTTCATCAATATCACCTAGTGCTGGCAAGGAGTGACTTTTGTGTATGCAGATAGCTCAGAACTTTGGCTGTTCACATCTTTCAGTATCAGAGCTCATTTGCATGTATAACTATTCTCCTTGATGATTGCTCTCTGTCACATGCTTGGAGTGGTCTGCAGTTCCCAGTCTGCATCACCTGGCTCCTCTGGCTGATCTTCAGGCTATTTCCAAGCAGAATGCCTATGAAATAAGGTTATAAAATGAAAGGTCTCTCCGCTTTCAACATGGATGTGCAACTGTTATGTCCAGAAGACAGATGAGTTTTGATTCCACTTTTGATTTTTAATGAAAACAAATAATTGAATAAGAAAAATTGTTTTTAAAAATTGTAATTGCTTACAATTTAAGGAAAGGACTGAACTGCTCTCTTCCAGCTTGTCTCTGGTTGTTACTGGTCCTTACTGGTTGTTTGAATCTGGTTACCAGCTGATCTCGAAAGGCTGTCAGCTCCAAAGCAGACCCCTAGAACTTCTTCCCCTTCATTCAGTGGGAATTAACTAGATATCTCTGGGGATAGTGAGAGATAGATGGATTTTTTTCCTGAATCTGAGCTTTTTGTGTGGTAATGCAGGGAGAGTGAAGAGTGTTAAAACCGAATTACTTAACTGCAGCCTTCCTGACTGTTATGAAGGATCAACCATAACATGAGAGAGCAGATCTGAAGTTACAGGCAGAGGGCTGCTTTCATTTGAAAGTAGCATCATTAAAAGAAAAAAGAAGGAAAAAAAAAAAAGGGAAAGGAGAAAAAGCATTAAACATCTGAAATACGTTTTAGAAAGATAGAAGTAAATGTGAGTTCTAGTACTTTTGCAAGGAGTTGTATCAAACAAATGCTTTCATGCAGACAGCATAATGGCCTATTAGAGAAACACAATGTCACTTGTAGGTGGCTAGAAGTACAAAGTAGGAAGATGATAGCGTCACTAAATGCTTTTCCCAAATTGCAAGGATGGGTGTTCACTGAAATGTTTTCTGGCTGAGTAAAGATACAAGTACAGATAGATGGGGGCAGGAGGAGGCAAACAGACTGTTTTCCCCAAAAGGCTGTCTCCTGTCCCTTCCTCTTTATTCTGACTCAAGCATCCAAAATTTGTGGGTTCTTTACTGAGGCTTTAACATTTAGCTATGAATAGATACCCAGTGAACTTAGAAAAGTGTCCATGTTGGTTTCTCTCTCCCTTTAAAGCAGTGTCCAGAATGCTATAATATTGCTGTCATTTTGGGAGAGAAAAAAAAGCAGCAACAAATTCTGTTTTCTAGAGTATGGGGGAATTTTTTAGTTGTTTTATTTTGGTGGTACTATAGAAAACCAGGCATATCTATAAGCTGTGCTGCAAAATGCAGTGTAGGTTGGGAATGTCTATATTAGTTTTAAAGGACTTGGCTTGAAAAATCAGGAGTTATCTAGCTGTCATTGTACAGTGCTCTGCACTGACTCATATTGTCATGCTATTCAGGCAAACTACTCGTCAAGAGTTAACTCGGTAAGTGCATCACCTTAGCAACCAGAATATTAACACACTACAGCAGCAAAGTATAGCCAGTTTATACTTTGATTTCAGGCACAGGAGTTTGAGGTGGTGATATATGTTCTGTAGTTCTGTGCAGGATTGGGATAAAAAGTAATGGTAAAGCTAAAGAAGGACCAAATGTAATATTTATTGTGTATCTAATGCTTAGGCAGTTCTGGTTACTGGAGTGATTTCAAAGCAAAAAAAAAAAAAAAGTGAAAATAATGCATTAGCCAGAATATATGGGCAGATCACTCCATATTCTCTTTCCGCTTCCTTGCCTAACCTTCGTTAATTTTACATTTTATTACTTCACGAGCAAAACCTATCGTAAGGTTTTTAGTATCCCTTATTATTTTCCTGTCATTCACACATTTCATCCAATGTGCAAAACATATTGCATAAATGGAAAATACTTCTAAAGCAGTAAAGATGTAGCAACTGGCAGATACCTCGCAGATCATCATCTAAGAGAATAAACTGAGCACTTACTATGCCTGAAAGACAAGATCTAGTTTAATTTTTAGATTACTCAGTATTTTTCTTCATATGGATCTGAAGTAGTGAGAAAACCACTATGAAATGCAACATTGCCATCCAGGACAGCCCTGATTCACCTTGTTTCATTGCTTGCTGCAGCTGTAGGTACACTTTACATTACTTCTTGAATCCCAGTGTGCCCCAAATGTACTTTAAATAAGACACTGTCTGAACTAAGAACAAACAACTATATTCCATCTCTGGACAGACTGTTACTTCCCATGCACATGACCCACTATCACCCATCTCCAGCCTTGGCCCAGAGGTGAATGTGACTGACTTCCACTCGTGTAGGATGCAGAGAACTACTTTTACTTAAAACTGTTATCTCTAATTTTGAATTCAAATGCAAATCAAAATGAGCATGAGCAAACTCTAGAGCACCCAAATGGCTGCTCTGAAGCCATATGGAATAGCTCCACAGAACTCGTCTGATGATCATCTGTGGGACAGCTTTATGTTTCAGTTCTGTTTGGCCCAGGTCTTCAGAGTTATGTTGTAAGAAACTCACTCTGGCATTATATCATCACAACAAAAGTCTTCCTTTGCCTCTATGAAACAGCTCTTTGTTTATACAGACATACTTCTGAAGGCTGGGATCATACCTGTAATTTCATTTAAAGAAAAATTAAAATGTGATTTTAATTTTCTTTTCTTACATTATTTCTTGTTCACTCTGGTCTTAGATGCAAAAGGAATTATTGAATTCTCTTACTTGAAGTCTGACTTGGTCTATGCAATAGGGACCTAAACAAAAACCTGCTTAAAAATTATCTTGTATACTAAGTTTATGTCATATATTTAATGCTCTTTTGACAGCATCTTTAATATTGTGTTGTGGTGATACCCATAGAACTCCAGGCAGTTTGACAAACCTGTATAAGATTGTCAATGAGATGCAGATTTGCGCACATGGAAGCAGATGGTAAACCAGCTAGCAGTTCAGGGAGACAGGCATCAGGAAATTACAGCAGTGGCAGAAATTAAACACTTAGTGCCAGTGGCCCAATTTCTTAAGTGATGTGAATTTCTGTATGTGATGGACACTGCATTATGAAAAAAAGGAGAAAAAGGACTAGATACTGCATGTTATAATTGCTCTTTTAAAATAATCTGGTCACTAGGCACTAAATATCCTCCAACAAAGTCTCTCAAGTGGTTAAAATGAAAAAAACAAACAAACAAACCAAACAAACAAACAAAAAAACCAAAACAAAAAACCAAACAAACCTAACCAAGTCTAGATTTTGAAAATTTTTTCATTGAAAAAATTTGTGCCCTGCCACATTCTTTAACTTTTCCACAAATATGACTTGCCACTTTGCTATTGTGGGAAACACTGAATGTGCTACCCAGAGGGTCTCACTTCTGGGAGGCTGAAGTTCGAATGAGGAAGTCCTCATGGTGGGTTAGAGAAGCAGTTTGATGGATGAAGACATTACTGCCCCTACCAGCATAAACTGTCTGGAGGTGAATGCAGCTGGGTCATAAGCTAAGAGTAAAAAAATGTTTTATAAAGGTTTTCCTGCTCACCTGATTTTACATCTTAGATAAGGCATCTGTTACAACAAACATTGCATTCTAAAAGTAGCATAGGCAGATCCTGAAAGAAACAGTTGACTTCTTCGGTTTTGCTTTCTGTGTAGCTCTTTCCAGGAAGGAGGAGAGGGTAAGGAAACTCCTCTCACGCCTCTCTACATAGCCAGCACCCCATCTTTCATTATGTTCTCTGTCTCAAAAACATCCTCTTTGCCTCGTTTCTGCATCTTCAGAAAGAAAAGAAGGTCACACTACTGTCTCAATTCTTGCAAGTGCACATGGTGTACATGTCCTTTTTCCGTGTAGGACAAAGTAGTGTTTGGCACGTGTTGATGCCCAGCATCTGTGTTTGTGAAGCAAACTGCTGACTTGTTTGACTCCTGTCAGGTACACTCTGGAGGAAAACTCTCCTGTTTTCATTCAGGTGAAAATAAAGGCTGGGGAGAAAAGATTGGGGATGGGGAGGAATGAGTGGGAGGAGGGTGGAGAGGAGTAAATTGCATTTACTTTATTGTCAGGGCAGGGGGAAGGAATAGAAATTTGAGGGAATGGTGCTTCAGATTTCAAGCTGTCTTTCTGATCTCTAGTTCTGGAACCAATATGAGCCTTCAACTAGCTTGGATGCTTTCTCTAATGACATTCACACCACAAATTCAATGGAAATTCTCTGCTTTATGCTAATCCAGTAAAAATATGGCTAAGACTAATTGAAGTTTTTATTTTGGGTTCAGCAGAAAGCAAATTCCCAGACATTTTTCACTTTGCATAAAACTGAGCAATGCTGCATTGTTGAACAAACAGCATAGTTCCTTCAAGCATGATGGTGTTAATTTTTTTGTTTGTTGGTTGGGATTTTTTTTAGAAAATAAGTTCCTCAATGTGAACTGCTTAATATTTTTTCTATTTTCTCACCTAGTGCTCATTGGGTGCCTCCAGAAGACCTGTTCCACCATTTATGGAAAAGACAAAAATCTTAATTCTAGGGTTCTAAACAGCAGTTCTGCCTATGGCCTGGAAAGAAGGGTCAGATTATGGACCAGCATAGCTGAGACTTTATTGGTTTCAGTTTTACAGAAGCATTAAAATTGAATGCTTTGTAGACCATCTACTTAACAGAAGTGCGAGATTTGCTGAAATTACTGCCTGTTTCCTTTCCCTTTTATAGCTTCCATAACTTGATATATGTTCCTACTCTGACATCTCTTCCTTGTATGAATGAGCCCTGAAGATTTGGGTTCTGTACAGTAACCCACATCCTGAGAGCAATAGCTCTTGCTGAAAGATCTCAAAGCCAACCACATGGCTAATTAGCAATAAAGAACTACTTGTACTGCTGTGACTGTCACATAGATCCTTTGACAAAAACATGTGATAGCTGTCAGAAACTCCTTAGAAAGTAGTTTCAATTTAGTAAACAATGCTGTTGGTTATTTCAAACAGTTTCAGTATTAGAAAGCCTGGGTAATTCCCTCCCACTCACAGATCCAGCATCTACTTTTCCATATGGTTAGTTTGCTTAACAAAGAAATTGCGTGAAGAAGCATTAAAGGCTAAGTCTGCTGGAAATTAGTGCATCCTGATAAATATTACCCTGGCGTCTCTTGACTGTGGAGTAAAAGAAATGACGTGTCTATGTCAAGTTAATTCTGCTGCCAATAACTGTCTATAAGTACTGAAAGATTCCTGGGGGGAAATGACATGGAAAGGTGCAGAAAACCCTCTTCACTTTAGGGATTTCAGTGTTTCTTTTCCCTAGCAAGAAATGAGGAACATAGTTTCTGCAGAAATTAGTATTAAATAAGTACTTCTTAATCAAAGTCAAAACCTAGAAGTGCTTATAGTTGGAAAAACCCCAAGCAGACCAGGTGAGTTGCATAGAAAATTGATTATGGGTTAATCAGAATTAACAGGACATTTTGACTGTGCCTCCTAGGTTGGTTTTTTTTATCAGGAATAGACCTACTCTGGAACTGTGGGTGTATATGATAAAACTTTGTTTAAAAAGCATACCCCACTGAAATTCATAGCTCTAAGCTGAATCATGGATTTGTGATTACCACTGGCATGGATTTATGAATTCATTATCTTCATTTAATCATACAGAAAAAAACCTCTTGATCTGTGTAACTCACAACTTCAGCTTTTCATCACAAACTAAGACTGATACTAAGAGCGCAAAGCTAAAATTCTTGAAATAATAATCTTTTGAGGGTTTGCCAATGATGATGGTTTCCACTCAGATTATCAGCTTTGCCAAACATGCTGATATGTTAGCTTACTATTTAATAAGAAGAGAATGCTTCTTTATGTTCTTTTATTGGAAAATTAGTTGCTTTGAAACATGATTTTGCTTGATACCTGTTCTTTTTGCAACATTTCCCCCAGTTTTATTAAAAAATGTCAAGATACTCCATCTAATCAGGTGGCTGTTTCTAGCTGTGCTTTTGGAAATAACTGAGTTTGCATATCTATTTCTTTTTTATCTCTGAAAGCATGCAGTTGCTGTCCAAAGTTCTCATGCATGCTACATGAAATGTTTGTATCTAAAAGCCATATTTATGAGTCCCATTTATGAGGATACATTTGGAAAGCAATAACCTTCATAATTTCCCTAGCAAAAATTATATGATTTACATACACCTTTTATGTTTACCAATACTCTGATTCTCTTTTCCTTTCCATAGCATTAGAGAGATGTCTGTAGTTCCCCACTGCATGGAAGAACAGAAACTCTTAATCTTTTCTACAGTCCATCTGTGTAGCATTAGATATCTGCCTAGGCTGTGGGGACCTCTGCACAGCATAGCAGAGAGCCAGCCTGAGATACTCCAAAGATTTGTTTGGCCCAGCATCCTCTCTCTGACAGTGCTAAAATGTCAGAGAACAAGAGCAGAACAAACTCAGCCTTCAAGGGTTTTACAAACAGGGACACTGAATACAGCAGGATGGTCACATCTTTGGACCGGCTGGTCATGCTGTTTGATACAGCCCAGGATGGGGTTTGGGCTCTGGGCTGCCAGGGCACACACACTGCTCACTTGAACTGAGCCTGCTGCTGGTCCCCTTCTGGGCCCCACGATTTTAGAAGGATGTGAAAGTCCATGAATGCATCCAGAGGAGGGCAAAAAAGGTGGTGAAAGGGCTGGAAGGAATGTCATGTGTATAGCACCTGCAACCTTTGGTCTCATTTGGTTTGGAGAAAAGGGGTCTGAGGGGCAACCCCATTGCTCTCTGCAGCAATCTGAGGAGGGGAAGTGGACAGGGAGATGCTGAGCTCTTTTCCCTGTGTTCCAGTGGAGGACGCATGGGAAGGATTCAAAGCTGTGTCAAGAGAGGCTTAGACTGGACATGACAAGGCATTTCTCTACTGACAGGGAAAGGCTTCCTAGAGCGATTGATGCCCCAAGCCTGTCAGTGTTTAAGAGACATTCAGACAATGCCTTTGATAATTTGCTTTGACTTCTGGTCAGCCCTCAACTTGTTAGGCAGTTGGATTAGATGACCGCTGTATGTCCCTTCCAAGTGAAACAGTCTATTCTAGTCTAGTCTAGACTAGCATTTTTAGCATAGGGGTTCTATGCATTTATACTCATTGGTATAAATGCCTGTCTGGTATAAATCCACTGTCTCAGTGGATTTACCCATGAACTTATCCAGTCATTTTCTCACATTTGTTGTAAAATTTTAATTTATCACATACCATAGTACATTCTATATCTTCACTACCTGCTGTGTGAAGAATCAGGCCCTTCTGAATATTCTAAATTATACAACTTTATTGAAGGCCTGCAGCCCTCAAATTGCCAGGAGCAGGGAGCAATTGATTCCTGTCTATCTATTCCTATCATTATACACAGATTTTAAAGACATCTGCCATATTCTGCTTTGTTAGGATTTGTTTGTTTGTTTTTTCTTTTAGAAGCCGTTGCATATTTTAAGTCCTTCTCTGAACCCTGTCTGGAGGGAAGAGGAAGGCCAGTCTTGTATGTGATGTTCAGCCATGATCACGCACAATTTGAGAATAATAGCATCCATTTTGTTATTTAGTCCTTTCTTAGTAATTCCTAGCATTGATTTGCTTTTCTGACCACTACTGAGCAGTGAGTTGATAGCAACCCCAAGAGCACATTCTGATGGCTGGAAACCCCTTGTTCCTTATGTGAATATAGAACTGTTTTCCCCAGTTATACTTTATTTCTCAGCAACTTCATGAGAAATCTCAGATGTGGTTCCTTTTGTTCTAAGGGCTGAAAGTCAACTGTAGGAGAAAATCAGAGAGGAATCCTTAAGGGCACAAGAACTGAGTTTAAGCTGGTTTTATTTTCTGTAATCTCCAAGGGATATCTTATTATAAAGTCTATACTTTACTGGTTTTTTTCCCCTCTCAAAACTCTGAACTTCTGTTATGCATCCATGACACTAAGTGGTGCCTATGGGCAGCTGTCAATCTTCTCCTGCGTGTTTGTGCATTAAGTTTTATTTATTGTGAGAGGTGAAATGGTGCCATTAAGAGTAAGCAGTCTTCTTTTCCAGTGTAATGGATACAAAACTCTGAAAAACAAGGAAGGAAAATGAATATTTGAAAGACACACAGGGTTTAGACTGTGTTAACAAAACCTCTGCTGAACATTCAGCCATGTTCACCTACATCTCTGCTCTTTCTTGATGGCTAGGCCTTCTGAAATTAGGTCTATTTTGCATAGAGCCTTGCTCTGTAATACAGCTCTTGTGTAAATGACAGATTTTGTATCAGTAATGTCAAAAAATCTGGAAAAGAAGCTATCATTTTCATGAAGACAGACACAGCAAGTTGCCAGGTGTGTTACCACGACTATTTCTATGCTCATAAAGTTGGGCTACTCTACAAAAGCCCCACCCATGTTACAGGTGTGTACTTCTAAAGTGAGGGGGAGGAAGGGGAAAAGATCAAAGGAGACAAAATGTTTTATTGGCTTCTGGAAGCAGACAGATTTTTGTAAAATCTCATAAATAGCTCTGTTCCCAGTGTATGGACATACAGAAAGCATTTTTTTTTCTATTTCTGCTTGCAGACATCTGTTCACATTTTCTGGTGGGAATTCTGGGATTTAAACAGCCATCTGCTTCCTACTGTAGCAGCTCAACAACAAAGGGCATTTTCTCAGCTAACAAATAGGAATCTTTGACTAATATAAAGGCACAGTTAGGAACATATGCTACTTTTTCGTTTTAACCTTAGTCAATATATTTTTCAATATATTTAGATTACACCAATTTACCAAAACAAACTGAATAAAGCGTTCAACATTTCACGCAGGGAGTCGAAACTTTAAATAAAGCTGCAGGTGTGCAGCTATTGTGTGCCTCTGCATGAGCGTGTTGCTGAATTCAAAGCTTAGCAGAGATGGAGAAATTCAGTGGGGTTGTACTACAGGCTTATTTGTTTCGACAAGATGGGGAAAATGGCCACACGGATTGTACAGTAGAAAGCAAACCAGACCACCCATGCCTAGGAAGCAGAAGGCACCTGGGAGCTGTGTAGCTGTCTGTGTATTGTTTCCCTGAAGTCTAAATGGTCAGCATGCAGTATGAGGCTCGTAGGGCTAGACGGTTTCGGACATGTGAGCTTGTCTCTGCAATAATCAGACTAGACAACCTTTATGGTAGGTTTATGGGCAATATGTTGTGTATTAACGCCCTATAAGTGGTACATACTAAATATAATATTCAAAAGGTCAGTCTTCCCTCCTTCCCCCTCCCCCTGTGAGGGCATTCCAAGTACTATTGACAGTGCTTTGTATTATGTGAATAATCATATTACACTTCCAAGATATAATCTATTCCCGAGCCATAAAGAAGACCTTCAAGGATTAATTCTGGGACAGATCTCCATTCAGAGTGAGTAGCATATGCATTATATGTATACTTAATGAATTGAAATGAAGCTGTAAGTTACAGTCAATACAGAGGAGATTAAAACAGAGAGCTAAGATGACCCAGAGGAACTTACAGGGATGAAAGAGGGGTATAATACAAGGTCATGAACAGGAATTTCTGCCATACAGCAGGCATTTATTAAATAGAAGCTATGTCTGTACTTATTAAATCATTCTGATTCTGGGATGGAATTTTAGGTTGTACCCAGACATGTTTTTCCACTGGTCACGTACAGGACATCTGTGACCCTTGTGATGTAGTGTATGTTGATTTTGTTACTGCACTTGGGAAAGATATATTCCAAACAAACTAGAGAAGACGTAGAAGGCTACTCAGAAGAGTGGACACTCTTACTTACAGGCAAGACTTAAAATTTTGTTATCACTGGCTTTCAGGAGGTTAAGAAGAATTGAGGACACTCTCAATACATTCAGTGGGAAATGAGCAGCAGGAAGAGTAAACTGTGAAGCAGTCAGGAAAGTGATGTTGGCACAAGAGGAGTAGGTGTAAACTGGGTATGAAAGCAATTTATAAAGGATATTAAGTTCTGGAATAGCTTTTCAGTGGGAGTGGTATAAACAAAGAAGAACAACCTTCAGAGACACTTCAATCAGTTTCTGAATGGGATTAAATAACGTATTTTATTACAATGACCCACAGTGGTTTCCCATCAGAATTTGGGGGAGGTGTCACTCCTGCTCTACTGTGATCTGGAGAAAGTCTGAGAAATTCTTTGTGATGGGCTTCCCTTCAGAACATAAAGATACATGTGTTGTCTGTTGTGAAGTTCTCTACCATAGTTTTCAACCTTTCCCTCCTCATCTTTTCTTTCCTTTTTTTTTTTTTTCCTTTTTTTTTAAACATTTTTGTAGGTCCCATTTGCAGTTACATCTCTTCTCTCCAACAAACATGGCAAGGTTTATTTGGAATGTATCTCCTCTCCTCTCTGTACCTGTTCTTATCCAAGATAGCAAAACTAGGTTCCTACCAGATTAAATCTTATACTTGCATTGTGGTGGGTAAGTTTCTTTGAGACAGATCCGTACTTCATCTATATTCAGCGTTTGTTCAAAACAATGAAATGAAGCCCATCTTAGTATGCCAAATTTTAAAATGTATAAATTTGTGATATTATTGAGGACAAAACCTCCACAGTCTACCCATTTTCTGGACTTGATCTTGGCAAACATAATCCAATGCAGAATCTTGAAATGCAGTGAAAGTTCTCTAAATGAAGGGTTTTTTCATTACAAATTCATTACAAATTCATTACAAATTCTAGTAAGTGTGTTTTTATGGACTACTAGTGGGGCACAAAGATTAAAGAGCCATGGCGAGCTTTATGTGAAAGGTCAATGGAAGAAAAATAATTTTCTTTGCTCTCAAACTACCCATAGGGGGGTCATATAGTTGAGACTTGTACTGTCACTCCATAGCATCCCATTGCTGGAAATTTCCACATTTTTCCAGATTGGCTTCAGTTATGAGTGACATCAGTTCTGGCACAATTAGAGGACTACATAAGAGAAGAGATATGCCTATTCTGCTTGGGAATGGGCACATAGGCTGGAGTTCTGGAAGCAGCTGTTGACTTCTGCGGAGGTAGCTGGGATTTTGTAAAGAATTGAGTCCTTCAAAGACCTGCTGTTTTCTTACCAACAAGACCATCTAGAAGTAATATTTAATTTTTAGCTCTTGGCCTCTGTTATTCAAAAATTATCTTTCTTTCTGTCCACTAAAGACCTTTTCAAGGTACTGTATTTTGACAAGTGGAACAGCTTGCCAGTCAGAAGACTGTTCACTCTGAAGTCACTTAAAATCAGTGCATGTTGGCCCGAGGGTCTCGAGACCCCCCTCCCACTGGTTTTAGAGCTAGAAGATTAAGTACATGTCCTGTCCAGGTGCATCTCTTTGGTGCTGGCCCTGGAGAGAGGAAAGGGGAAAATTGACCTTTTTACTGCACATACAATAAACAAAAATATTTAGGAGGGAAATGGTATGCATCTGTTTCAATAAGCAAAACAACACAATTAAAAAGGAAAAAAAAAAAGAGCCCAAAAGAGTTAAAAGTACTATTAGATGAGACTAGTCCAAGATGCTGCTGGGATCCATGTAAGTGCACACAGACCCTGACACTGAATTCTGGGTGGTTACTTGAGATTAAATGTCATTTCAAAACCACTAAAATTGTCCATGCAAATCTGCATTTAATATCCTACTGAGATGCATTTAAAACCCATTAGCAAGATAATATTCATATGCCTCATAGGAAGGACATGAAAAGAGTAGATTTTTAAAGAGATGAATCTTTACCAGTTTTGCTGAGAGCATGCCTAAGGAAGGACAGAAAAAACATTTCACCATCTCTGTCAGTCCTGGCAAACAGGGCCGAAGGGCCAATCTGTTTTGGCAACCAGGTGTTTGCAAAGAAGCAAGCCTTTGATTTCCTGCCTCTCAAGGAATTCCTCTCAAACTGATGCCCCTAGCCAGTTAAACAGGTTTTTTTCAGTGGAAGCCCATTTACTCAGTTTTCCAGTACTGGAACAGACTATTCAAGCTCTGTCTCAGGAAGAGTTCAGAGTATGAGGTCACGCTTCTTCATTTAGTTGCGCATAAATGCTTCCTAATACATCGTGCTGAAATGTGTCAGGCCTGATCCCTTGATGGTGATCAGAATCTTTTCATTAGTCTAAGGAAGGGAGGTTTAACTCTCTCTTATTGGTTTATCTTTGATGCATCAACTCAAGATGCATCAAGAAGAGAGCGAGTCTCTTACACTTTTACCAGTTTATTTGCTATCACAAGAAGGTTTACTTATCTCCCTAAACTCAAGGACTGTATGTTTTTCAGTATATCACTTGTTATCCCCTGTTTCCAGCTACAGCAGTCAAATTCTATGGGGAACAGATTTTTGTTAACTGATTTCCCTATTATGTTCTTATGTTCCTTCACTACTTTTAATTGTGGTGCTCTCTCAATGTTATGGTCTCCTTTGCTTTACAGAAGCAGCATTTTTGCCCCACCACTGCTTTAACACTTTACTGAGAGCGATTTATCTGTTTGGATGCCTTTCTTCCAAATGTTCTTGCTCTTGTGAGTTTTTGACATAAGAAGTAAAACAACCTTCCTTCAACTGTACTAAAACCAACTTCAGAAATAATCTAAATGAAAGGGCAAAGAGAAAATTTAGTGCTTTAACTTTAGACTGCAAAATATAGCTGGGTTTCTACAGGAATGAAAACCATGCCCTCTACACCAGAGCTGCATGAAAAACGGTTTATATGGTTGTTTTTCCCTTTCACCATGCAATTCAAACCCAAAAATGAAATCCTACAAACCAAAACTGAAACTGCGGTTAGAAATGTACCATTCCAATCCTGAGAGCTGAAAGAAAATCAAGAGAAAAAGAGCTAAGTCCTTGAAATCTGGAGTGGGGAGGAAGTTCTCTCTCCACTTTTTCTTTAGCCTAGAACTATAGGAATTGTGCAGAGGGATGAGCACCATTGCTGTGGGTGAGGTAGTCTTTATTTCAGGAGTTTTACTTAATTTAATGCCAATTAACAAACTTCAATTTACTGATTCGGGTACTGAAAAAAACCAAGAAGATAAACAATTAAACATTTACTGACACATCTTTCTTCTCCCATCCCCAGGCTCAGTTTCAGTCCAGTACCTTTCCTCCTCCCTTTCTAATCTCAATTTCTCTTGTTTTTATTGTGATTTATGTTCAGTTCCCTCTCAGTTCCCACTGTGAGGCAACAAGTGGTGCTGGAGGCTGGGATCAGTGCATAATGGTTTCCATCAGCTGCTTCTTGCTCCCTACTCTATTTCACCTCCAGTGCTCCATGCCCCTTACTTAAAAGACACAGAACCTGTAAGGTCACAACAGTTTGAATAAATATCCATTATAAACTCCACCTTTTATTTCTACACAATAGACTACGTAGTAATAGAAATTTGCATTATAAACGTATGGCCTTCTTTGTGCAAGACCCTCAGCCAAGAACACTATAGCAGTTTCATTAAACATGCATTACAAATTCCACACTCTGTCACTGCAAGGGGGTATCTCCTTTGCGGGAGCAGGAGGATTGGGCCATCACTGATGACAAGGTCATCTTGTTTGTGCAGGGCAGCTTTTATGAGGGGAACAGCCTCCGAGTTATACACATCAATGCTTTCTTAAAGACATCATCTGTATCCCAGCAGCATCACTTCAGTTGTGTACCAACATCTCTTATCCCAAGTAACAAGTGATAGGACAAGAGGAAATGGCCTCAAGTTGTGCCAGGGAAGGTTTAGATTAAATATTAGGGAAAGGGGCTGCCCTAGCCCCATTGTGTGTGGGCTGTGGCCCCTCAGGGCTGCGCTGGCCCCAGCACATGGTGCCTTATCTCCTCATGCTCCACTTCACGTGCCTTAGCTGGCGCCTCTGACTGGTGGTGGTTCTGAAGTGGGTTTGATTAGCCAAAGAGTGATCTGCAGCTGACTGCAGGAGGCACAAGTCAGTAAACAGCCACCCCCTGCCTCGGTGTACCCCACTGGGACTGGGGAGAGCCAAACTCAAATGTCTAGAGAGTATTCTGTGCTCCCTGGAATGGGCTGTTCCATATCAGGGCTCTGGATACGGACAGTGTTCCACCAGCAGCAAACACTGGCATACGCATCACTGAGGGGATAATGAGCCCAAAGGGGTGTCTTTGGTTGATACAGCTGTAGGAGTCTCTTCTTCCATGGTCCAGAGAACATTCCTGTGATATGACAGAAACTGAGGGAACAACAAGGGAAGCTGTGGGAGCCCTTGGTTAGCAGTGGTGCAGGCTGAGGCACAGAAGGTAAAGCACAATGTAGAGAACTGTGCATGCAGCCATTTCAGTTCAAAGGTCTGGTGGAGTGAAAAGGAAACAGCCAGCAATAAAAGGATTGGGGGAACATTAATCTTTTCCTCAAATCTATATTTGTGTTTTCCTTCTGCAGTTTGGTAAAATTATTTTTGTTATAGTTTTTAGATGGCAAGATACTTTTTCTCACTAGGCCTATTTATTGTTGGTAGCTCCTAAGTGATTCCCAAGCTGAGTGCTCCTTGCAGACCACAACACAGGCTGCAGAGTAGTCCTGTGCAATTTTGTTCCCTGCCCTGACTCTTTGGGAGGCAATGACAAACTGTTGTCTTGACTTGGCTGTCAACAGAATTGGATCCTTACTTACCAAGACTGATGTAGACTTTTAGGCTGCACTCTTATTGATCCTATTAGCTTTCTTAGCAATTCATGAATATTTATGGCAACATACCAGCTGCCCAGTTTACTGGTTCCCTTAGAGAGAAAGTTGTATTAAATTGGACATAGTTCAGTGACTTAAAGGCATCAAATATTCTCCAAGCTCCTGAGCAATGCATCCCAACGAAGAGAAAGTCAGGCAAAAATGCCGGGAGGAACAAGGAGCTCTTGGAGCAGCTCTGTCTCAAAAAGGAAGCCTACAAGGGCTGCCTACACAGAAATTAGCCGAGCAGCCAGGGAATCGGGTTAGTTAAGCTAAAGCACTGATAGAATTAAATCTGGTCAGGGACATCAAGGGCAGCACGTAATGTTTCTATAGTGATAAAATGAAGACTAGGGAAAACGTGGGCCCTCTCTGGAAGGAAATGGGAGACGTGGTTGCCCAGGACATGGAGAAGGCTGAAATACTCCATGACTTTTTTGCCTCAGTCTTCACTGGCAAGGGCTCCAGCCACACTGTCCTACTTCCAAGGCAAAGGCAGGGACAGGGAGAATTCACTACCTGATATAGGAAAAAATTTGATTTGAGACCATCTAAGGAACTTGAAGGTGCACAATGGAACAGATGAAATAAATTCACGGATCCTGAGGAAAGTGGTGAAAGAAGGGGCTGAGCCACTATGTACTATATTTGAGAAGTCACAGCAGTTCAGTGAAGTTCCCACTGACTAGGAAAGGAGAACCAACCCTCATATTTAAAGAGGGAGCTACAGGCCAGTTAGCTTCACCCTGGGGCCTGGTAAGATCATGGAGCAGATCCTCCTGGAAGCTATACTGAGGCACATGGAAAATCAGGAGGTGACTGGTGACAGCTAGCATGGCTTCACTTAGGGCAAATAGTGTCTGACAAATTTGGTGGCCTTCTATGATGGGGTTACAGACAAGTTGTTGCTGCCCCACCCCTCAAAGTGTTCAAGGCCAGGGGCTCTGCACAACCTGGTCTAGTGCAAAAGGTGTTGCTTTAAGGTCCTTTCCAACAGAAACCATCGCATGATTATGATTCTGCGTTTTTAAGCTCATGTATTTATGCTGAATAAGTCCCCAAGTAAATATACAAGTGGTATGCTTTAGCATCTCCCCCTTTCTTTTTTCAGTTGAGTAGATTGTCTAGAAGTGGACTTGCTGTGATCTCAACCTTAGTCAAATTCTGATTTGCTTGGTGAAAAGAAATTATGCTGTTCTATCAGGACTCTCCAAGGCTTGCTGCAGGTTTTTGCTACTGTTGTTACAGATCTTTAATCCTGTTATCTTTTTTCCTGAGAAGTTCAGTTGTTTCAAGTCTCATGGCAAGAACCAAAGCGGGGACTAGATCCTTAAACACATGAAGAAATGCCACATGTAGCTGACTGAGGGCAAGGATTGTGAATGCAACTCAAAACCATTCCTGCACAGTCCTCCTTCTTGTGCCTTTTAGTGTTTGAATCATCAGCACTAAACTGAAGGGCTCCCCATGTATGCAGCACTTGGATCGATATGCCCTTCTCAATAGCTTGCTTGGTTTGCATGCAGCTTTAGAAAATGATGTAACTTCTCATACATGTAAGCTGCAGACTGAAGCTTGAAAAGGGTGTCAAACAGACTCCAAGCTGTATTACAGATATCCATTCTGATGGAACATTCTGAAAACACCACTCCACATACATACTGCAAAGATAGCAACAGCAGTTCCCAGTATCTGTGCTGCAGTGGCCTTTTGTGTTGGACACACTCTTGTGGCTCCCTGAACACCGCCTCCCATCAGTAATTTTTGCTGGGGTGTCTCTTGCAGACAAGTTTCTGCCACAGATGGTGCTGAGGCACTGCTTTTTTGAATCTTACTTTTGAGATTTTTGTTTTCTGTCAGAATCTTCTGGATAACTACTGGGGCTGAGCTGAAGTGATTAAAACTGAACAATTAAAAATAAGGGATAGCAGGGAATGCAGCCCACAGAAACCAGCCTGCTACTGCAGTGGTTTCACAGCTGACTGCATAAGTGGATATCTGACACAACAAATGTTGCTTTGAGCTCTGTTCTCTGCTGAGCCATGGCAGGGATTCCATGGAGGCTTTCGTGTGGGTTATTATTATTAAAGACTTTTGATTAGAAAATTAAACCAGTGATGTTCTGACTACTCAGAATCTGTCTTTGCAGAAAGGAAGGAAATAACGAAGTGAAGACCAACAGGGAGGGGTAAGATTCTCGAGACTACTGTGATGCTAGTTTCTGAGCAAGCTCATGAAATCTGTCATTCTCCTGCCCCATAAGAGGGCTGAAATCCTAAAAGGTAGAAAACTTTGAGAGTGTTTGTCAAGTCTTTATTTCACAGATTAAAAGTGAAAAAAGAAAAGGAGGGAAAACCAAAACAAAAATAAGAAGAAATGGACACACCTCTTTCTGGGAAACCAAACTTACAGCCTCTGGCTGGTAAATATGCCAAAGTCTGTCAATTAAAATGAAATTTTGCAAAATGCCTGTATAGCTATACAAAATGCTTAGGAGAGACCAGGATAACAGAAGGGAATTCAGCACAGAGGCTGAAAGAAACATTAGTCAGGGAAGATGAGAGAGCTAAAGGTGATGGCGTACGTTGGTGCTCTGAAAGAAGATTAAAGAAGCAGGCAGTGCCAATCAGTTCAAACGGGAAGAGAAAAACATGGAAAATCAATATATTTTATTCGTTCCGTTTATTTTACTTACTTTTACTTCGGGGTTATTAGAAACACACTTTAATTTCACCTTTCCAGGTCACAGTGTATTATTGGTCTTGCTGAGAATATGGGCCCAGGCATTGAAATGTTTATGCTTATCCTATGTTAACAGACGTTATGGGATGACTTTTCTATGGACTGTTGCAGACTGCAGTGGTGCCAGTCACAATCTCCTGCTATATCACAACAGATGAAAACCCCAGCATACTTTCTAACCCTAATAGGTAGCAGCTTATGTGCACTATTGTCTGAGATATGGCAGCACTATTTTGATATAAAGATGAAATAATGAGAAATAATGGAGCTATAGACTTGAGAAAATTCTTTTTGTCAGCCTAGTGCAGAAAAGCACATTATAGAACAAAACCTGTCATTTTACAGGGGAAACAACCCAGTGTTATTTTTATTTCTTTTGTAGTGAAGTAGATGATGGTAATCAGTTTGCCCTGTTTTAAGTCATTATTGCCTTTACACCGACTCTTAATTATGTATTTGGAACTCTGAATCTATCTGAAACTGTCACTTTCATTAGTGGTGGCTGGAACTTGTGCCTCTTTCACAGTAAGCCTACTTCAGTATTAATTCAAAAAGGATTTTGCGCTTTTAGCAGGGGAGATATGGATAAATTTGTCTGAAGGCAGACTGTTAGTAGTGTAGAGTGTCTGGGTTGTCAAGTGGTGGCTTGCTCCTAACCTGAAAGTACAGTGAGTACCTGAAAGTGTAATGTAGTCGTGTCTGCTGTCACACACACACATATTGACAAAAGGACATATGGGCAAAATGGTGTGAGGAGAAACTTTAGAAAGCTGTTTCAAAGTAATATCACAGACAACCATCAATTGCTAGAGTTATTTAAGGAAGTGATGACATAAATGCTGCATTTGGCCTCTGATCTCTTAATGCAAGCTCCTTCAGAAAAACTTTAACCTTCCGTTTCAGTGCGTATATTTATGTGTGTTTTGCTCTTCTTCTACAGTGACTTAGAGAGTTTTTTTCCTCACAGGAATGGCAGTCGCTACTTCATTCCAAAAAGCCTGAAGGGAAGATCCATTGCCATGAGTTTTTGAACCCAGATACATGACAGCAGAAACATCAGATTGTAGGAGGGGAGAAGGGGCTCAGAACTAATTACCTTTCTTAAGAAAGTATCTTCCAGGGATTCTTAAACTAGATGTGCAAAATTATCCATTTTATGAAGAAGGAGGCTTCATTTGGGAAACCTTGACAGATGGAGCACAGGGAAAGTGAAGTCCCTCTTTTCCTGTCTTGGGAAATAGACCAAGGCAGCAGAGAGGAGCTCTTCACCTAGACAAAGAGAGTGGTGGCACTGCACTTAAGGTAGCTTTTTTCTTTTAATTTTCCTGACAAAACCAAAGGAGGAGAGCCCTGAGGAATTAAATCACGGAGAATGATGCAGACTGCCACAAGCTCAGACTGCCCTGGTGACTTGCAGACCTTGGTTGTGCCACCCTTTGTGGAACAGGAAGGATGTGATGTGTTTCCTGACAAACTTTCAAGTCCGTCCTATGTGATTCTGATTTTTAATTGGAAGATACTGGAATGCGAGCTAAGGTTCTCTATTTCAGAAGCAGTCTTGTGAATATAGGTGCCTGACATTTTTTCTTTCAGGTTTTCTATTCTCTCTGATCTTCTACCATTTTCAGGCTGTTTTGGTTATGCGGTTTGGATAGGGATTCTCTTGCTGACTGAAGCAGCCCAGAGATTTGAGTCTTACCAAAACACCTTAAAATGGCCAGCAGTTCTGTGGGTCTTTGAGGGGATTTGAGGTCCTTTAGCTTCACTTGGGAGGACCTAGCTCTCCTGTCAATTGTACTAGAAGCTGCAGTTATCCTAGCAAGGGTTGTGCTTGATGGTATAACAAGCTGGTGGACATACTTGTCAATTCAGCATTTCCTTGGGGCTCTCTCTTTGTGAGAGCACAGCCTGTTGAAAAACAATTAGCCAAAGTAGCTCATCCAAATAACATGTTATGTGTGAACAAGAAAATAATCTAGTGGAGAATTTAGTTTTGCTCTTGGGGAGCACCTTGGGGAAGGGTAAACCATTCTTTCCAAAGGAAGCTTATGCTTTCGCCTGACTTCTACTGGGGATAATTAAGCTAATGGTGGATTGCACCTTAGTGGCAGCCATGTATCTGTCATGAAGCATTCCCCTCAGACACCTTTAGTGTATTTTGTAATCCCTTCTTTTTTTCTCCTTTTGAAACAATTTATTACTCCCTTCACAACACAACCATCTCGTCATGGAGTTTAGTCATTATTGCATAACTTGAGCTATTAATAGGGTAACACAATTAATGTGTAGTTCTTTCACTGTTTTGTTAACATAAACCCTGGAAAATGTTGATTTTCTTTTAAGGCCAGCACCTTGTTTGTTTTCCCCAGCCTAAGTTTTAGAATGTTACAACGCTTTCAAGTGCTTCAGAATTCACAGATGATGGTAGCAACAAGGCTTGGTAGGTAGCTGATAAAAAGTAGCCTTTTTCTCATGACTCCCCTTTCCTCCATCCTTTCCTTCACAGCAGCCTTTATTACACAGAGTTTGTGTACAACTTTGTATGCATCTTCTGTTCTAGGGAAGTACTTCTTCTATAAATATGAGGTGGAGTAGCAACATTTTTAGACAGCAATCATTAGCTAATGGATGGAACACTAGACTGAAATTCAAGAAATTGAAAGTGGTTTAAAGTGAAGCTTTACAATGGAAGTGGTAAAAAAAGATTATTCTTTCCTTATTTATTGTGTTTGATTTTAGACAAAGCGTGCTCAGTTTTAAAACAGAGAGAAAGGAAATGTGTGAATCAGTCATCGTAAGTACTCCCTTTGGGACCCGGAGGTCAAACTGGTGCATTAATTTATGAACCATTACCAACACCAGAAATTTCCCCTGGCAAAGTTATATAGTTATCCTGTGTCTTCCACCTATACAGCCCTGATTATACAAATGAAAACCAAACCTGTGTGGTATAGATGGCTTTATCCATGATGTCTATTTATTCTGTGCACTATCCTTTCGCATTTTAAAGAATTAGCTTCCTATAGCCCTGGGCAAAGAAAGACAGATCAAAGAGAGGCATATTGTATTCCTGAACTGGGACTTCTGATTACTTAAGTAGCTGCTGCAGGTACTTATCAGGTTTAAATTACTGCTGAGAGGCTCTCTTGAATGCAGTTGGGGGGTTGTTAAAATGTGCTAATGGCTTATGGTTTTCATTCGGCTTCTGGTTGTTTCGTTTTTAGGGCACCAGGGTGGATGACTTCAGTTCCCATGACCTACATAATGTCCTGTGTGGGTGTGGAGGAGACAGAAGAAATTTTTATTTTAATAAAATTTATTTGAGCTAGAGCTTAAGCTAAGGCCTTAAAAATACCTCAGTGGTCCCTATCTGTAAAAGACACCCTGTGAAGGGCAGCTGTTAACTGTTGGCAAGGCCTGGCAGGCTGGAATATCCTGTTTTCAAATTGTGCCCTGTTACATCTGTGACCATGACTGTGCATCTGCACTGGCGTACTTAATTGTCTGCAGTGGGACTGAGGCTTATGGAGAGCAGTTTGTCTCAGCAGGTGAAACCAAGGCAATGTGCTGATGTGTCAGACTTCATATATTCAAACAAGAAAGCCACACTTTCCTTACCTGTGGCTGTGGTGGCTCTGCAGTGTGTTCGGGAGTAGGAAACTCTCCAATGAGTCAATTCAGCAAAGATGACTCTGAATGTTCATGGAAAGCGAGTCTGCACAGTGAGCAGGTGCCATCTTTGCACAGTGTACTTGTCTTGCATGGAGGAGACTGAAGGGTGGGTGTGCTGAAGGAGAAGGTACAGCTGGGTGTTCAGACTGCTCCAGTGTTTGTACCTATGCTGTGTTTTGCAGCTGCAGGCGTGGGAGTATGCAGCCTGCTGGCTCTTCAAGAGGGGGAGAGCTCCTATCTGCTTAACACGAGGTTCTCTGGGTCTTGGTGCTTGCAGATGTGCGATTAGATTAGGTAAGAGTAAAAGTGTATGGGCGGTGTTGGTTGTTGTGACTGCAAAAGGGCAGGAAATGTATTTGCGCAGAATTTGTTGAAAATAGAGGTTCTTTTGGATGGAGCTCTGAAGTGAGTTTAGAATGAAGCCTGGCTGGGAGGGCTGCCTGTGAGCTTACTTTGGAGAAGGCAGGAGGCTGATGTTTTTAATCTATTTTCATGGGGAAGACATTAATAAATGAAGGTTAAAAGATAGTTTGATGTAGAAAACAATTAATTTCTTGCTGTTACAAAGTCTCCAAACTACCATATGTGGAAACATGTGTAATCAAGTAATTGTTGGGGTTTTTTATGATTGTTAATAAAGGGATTTCGTTTGAGAATGTCCTTTTTTTTGACCTCTCTTTTGAAAGTCCTATGAGCTGGCTTAATGCAGAATCCATTTTACTATAACTCACTGTGTTGCTATTTCTTGAAAGTTATCTTTGTAGCAGGAAAGACTGTTCTCTGCTAGAGATGGTATAACACTTGATGGCTGCAGAGATGAGAGGATGTGGTCTGCTAACAGTGATTTCTATAGTATACTCAGTGGTATTTTGAGGGGAAAAAAAGAATAGGGACAGAGAGTTCCTTGCCTTTCTTTTTTTAAAATGAAGTTATTTCACAAATATTCTGTTCATTCAAAAACACTCTGGGAACATTATAACTGAAATAATGATTCCTTTTTTCCTTTCCTCAGTCAAGTATTAGACCTTAGACTGAGAAAACCCTATGGGAGCAGGGTAATGGGGCTTACCAGACAGATCTGACACCAGGAATAATAATCACTTTGTGAATGGACCCAGTGGATGAAAGAAGAAATGGTAGAAGCCCTTCCCTATCAAAACCACAGTATGTCTGGAGAGGAAAGTATTCCTCCTGCTCTGTTGAGTGGCTTGGCTAGTTGGAACTGGAAAAGAAGGATCATAATGGTTTGGGATGCACAGCTTTTCAAGACACTGATGGTGAGGCTGATTTGGTAGCCTGATAGTTGGGGCATTCACTTGGAAGAGCAAAAATGAGTGCCTGATGTTTAAAAGCGTGAGAGATCTCCTTGTTCAAATATCATAGATTGGAGTCTGTAGAGCTTATTGACTCTTCCTGGTCTGATAACGAGCTGTACTGACTATTCCTTGTATTAAGGGAACATGGATGTGGCTTACTAGTTGTACAGAATGTGTGGAGGAAAACAGATTTGCTGTGGTTAAGCTTCAGATTTGCTGATATTGAGTCGCAGGTCTGTAAACTAGATCACATTTTTGTTAAACTACTACTGATAATTTCTGTGTATTTTCAAACAATTGGTATGTAGCTGTCTCCTCCCAGTCCACGCTGAAGATCACTTGCTTTCCTTTGCACTGAAACAGCAGAGGAGTGCTCAGGCAAGCACAGAGCAATTCACTCAATGTGTTGCTGAAGTACCTGTACAGTTTACAGCTGTTGCTGCTCAAAGGAAGTGCTCCATCTTCAATGCCAACCTGACCCAACCTTCGTATTGTGATCAAAGAAGGTTTTCAGGTACCCTGGGAAGAGAATAGAAACTCTGGAAAGGCTGGAAGAAACGGCCTGAAAACTAAGGCTCATTCTCTAACTTAAATGGTAATTTGTCTTGCAGACTGAATATGCCTCATGTCAGTTAATTCAGAGTCCTGCTGCACGTATATACTTCTGGAATGTGGAGTTCAGTGTAGATGAATAATAAATGAATGTAAGAATGTTAAATTCGGAAGTTAATGTAAACAGCATTACATGCATTAGTGACAGCAGAAAAAAATGCATCTGAGTTTATATTCTGCAAATCTGTGACAGTTATTTTATGTGAATCCTCAGCACTTGTAAATGTTTAACTTAGATGGTGTTCTTGCATACTATACTCCCTCTAATTTTGATGTTCTGGGCCTGAGTTAAAAGGAGTTTGACATGGGGTTTTTCTAACTCTAATACTGTAGATATGTGATGTACATATGTGATAGCTTTAAATTAACTAGTCTGCATATGGCTAACTATTTGGCTATGAGGTTATAAGGGTCCTTTGCATGTCTGAAAAAATGAATTTGTGGATAGCTTTTGTGAAATTTAGTAGGATTGCTGTTCCTGTGCTCTGTGCCTAACCTGGTTTATCAAATTGCATGTTGAAGAATCTGGGTAAATGTCTAAGATTTAAAGATAATAACATTATGTAGCCTGAATTTTTTGAGGAGAGATCTCTTCATGTCTGTAGCTTCTCTATCCCCCCCAACCCCAACATCTGGTTGTTATTCCTAGAACTTTGCCTGTTGTTTCTTAAAGCAAGGAAGACTAAAGTAAGGAGCTTTTCTCTTGCAATGGCATCCTTGGTTAGTCCTTCATCATGAATCATTCTTGGCCATTTATATAATGGCCACTTTCTAAAAGTGATTATTTATAAGATATATATAGAGAGAACAAAAACACTATGGAAAAGCCTTTTTGAACAGACCTCTATGAGCAGAGAGGACTTTGTGGTTGGGTCTGTGGCAGCTGTGCATGAGTACCTCTCCAACGTGCTTTTTGGCTCTGGAAAGTGGTTGGTACAGTGACATTTCATAGAATGTAGATTACAAAGACAAAGGGAAGTTAAAGGAAGGAGAGGGACTGTCTTCCAGGTTGGGAGCTTCTTTTTATCCGGCTCTTGTAACTCTGTGAACAGTCCTAGAGCCTTTTGGCTGCAGCAGAAATATCGCTGTTCCTTCAAACTAGACTTGGTACGTGGATGGGATTTGCAAATTGATTGTTCACTGCTTTTTAAGAAGTTGTCTCTTTGCTGTAATTTAGACCTCTTGCTTTTAAGAAAAACCAGTTTTGTTTCTTTCTGTGCTTCGTACATCTTTATTTATGCTAACCAGTTGCACTTGAAACAATCAAGTGTACCTTATGGCTTGCATTTTGTATCAATTACTGTTGAAAGAATGATGGTGTACAAAATGTGAGGATTGCACCCAACACAGTAGATGTTTACTCTTTTCTGATATTCAAAATCTATAGTCCTGTATATAATTGTTTTATTAGTAATATAAATGGAACACATTTGTACCCAAGATGTTCCTCTTGCAAGAAAGTTTACATATTCAGTAGATATATAGGACTTCTCTATCAAATGCACAACACCTCTGTCTAAGTTGGAAGTAAAAAATAAGTGATGACATATATAAATCTCAGATCATCACCAGTTTTATTTTACTGTTATGCAAAGTCAAGTTGGAGTGATCACATGATAACTTAAAAGATTAAAAGAAAATTGTCCCACTAATTTGTATACTGAAGCAGAATACTTTGCTTGGAGATTGTCTGTGTAGAGCAAAGTTTGTGTTCAGCAGTACAAGGGACAGGAAATCTGTGATGTCGCTGAACAAAACTTCTAAAAAGGCCTCAAGAGGTACCAATGAACAAATCAGTGAATACCAGAGACTGCTAAAAAGGGATCTTGGTGACAGCCTCTGTGGACCATGAACAATAATATCAAAAGCATCTGTCTAGACTTTTTTCTTTTTATTCTGTTCTGTGAATGTTTTTCAAGGGTGTGACTCAAATTTTCAGTTATTGCTTGTAATGAGAGGGTTTTGGATCCCATCCAAATGTTATTCTATTTACTGACTGAGCAAGCAAGTTTCTCGCTTCTTGGGCTCTTCCCTCCTCCCCCTGCCCCCACCATTTCTTTCCATGTCTCTATTTCACGTTTAATGTTAAATAAATCTGTATTACTGACTTTGGTATATGGTCTTGTTTGCACATTAATTCAGGCAGAGGCACTAATTAGATCATAACAGGTACTGAAGGAAAACAATCATTTTGCAGACTGAAAATATGTGGCATTTAACTGGGATTGCAGTCTTGTCTTTTGGACTCAAATCCAACATGTATTTCCAAAGATGAGTTGGATGATCCTATGTAATAACTTGGACTTCTTCTTTTCCCAAATAGTGATGTTGAGAAAAAAATAGTAATTAAAAAAAAGATAAATTTTCAGCTACTATCCCCATCAAGCATGAAGTAAGTGTATTAGGTGGCATGTTATCATTCTTCTATGAAAAAATACAATATGGCATCTTGTTTTGAGAGAGACACAGCAGTGGTCTGCAAAGTGAGGCATGTGCAGCCCAGGGTGTGTGCAAGATGGTCCACTGGGGTGTGGGAGGAAATAAATGGGCAGGCCCCCATTTATGTATCCTTTTTAGACAAAAAAAAAGAACAAAATTAAGTTTACTAATACTTAATATACAGCTTAACACTGGTGCTCTCACTTGGTCCATATGTCAGATGACCACAGTAAGGTCCCAAGGTCTCCTCAGAGAAGAGTGGATGCTCCAAAATGTTGAGAGATTGACAATGGCACCTTCACTTGTTCATTCACTTGAAATATTTTGTGATGTATTACAGTTTATATGTGTCTGCTTAAGTGGATTTAAACCTTATATGATTTACTTTTAGCTAAACTAACCCTCACAAAATAGACAAGTGTCTTAAAAATATCCCTGCAAAGAAACTTGTGGATCAAATGGAATAATAATAATGTGAGAACAAGTGAACAAGAAGAAAATGGCAGAGCTGACACTTCTCCTAGTCATAGTGGAAGCTGTCAGCTGCATTATGAGGTGAAAACAATGATGTCCCTACCAGATCTGACACTAACTTGGAAAAAAAAATTAAATTATCAGTATAGAAATAAACTGAACTTTGAAACAGACTTTTGAATTGCTGCATTGCAAACTGTTAAACCAAATTGGCAAAAATAACGGACCATATTTGATCACCTACCTCTCCCTAAAAAATTGAAAAAAATAGTTAAATTTTTGGGAGAAAGCAAAAAGGGTTTTTTTGGTGCTGTTGATAAGTCAAATAATAATTAAAATATTGATTATTTAATCCTTATTTTAATTTAATATTTTTGTTTGTGTTTTAAAATGTGCATAATGTATTAAAAGAGTAGTACATGCACATAATTTTTAAAGAAATAACTATGCATACATTGGGAGTGCATGCTCAAATTTATTTACCAATAGGCATATATGAGAAAAAGAATTGGAAAATGCCGATCTAGAGAATAGACATTTAAACAGTAAATAGAGATTAGATCATTTACCTTCACTCTTGTGATGTCCTACAATACTCTAGAGTGTTGGTGTTGTGGGGGAATGGAAATTTTCCTGTAGTTTACCAGTTTGCTTCACATGGGATGTCTCAGAGGGGAATCAGTTGTGTCAGGTACAGAATGCAGAGTCCTGTGATGCTGCTGCTACTCTGAGACACGCGTTGTGCAATGCCTGAGTAACAAATTCAGCTAAAAAGTCTACATATTAACTGCTGGTGTTTTGTTGAGTTAATTAACATCCCTTTTTGGGTTTTAGCTTTTTAAAGTGAGTGGCTTTGACTGGAGTGATTAGCACTAACCTTGGTGCCTGTGGGAAGGTTAAAATGACATAAAATGTTTTGGAACACAAACTTTGTCATGGTCCTCATTACGTGAAATACTGCTGTAAAAGTCGGCCAAGGACACCTTGATTAGTCTGTAACGTCCTTCGATTAACAGCTTCTTTTCCCCCAATGACAGATATTTATTAATACAAGCTATATAATGAAGATTTATTTCTTCTACAGAACTATATACATGTTCTTGTATTTCTGATTATATAGCAATTTTTGAATTAATGGTAAAAGGCTAATGATCTGAGGAAAGACATGTGGAGATGCAAAACTCTGCCAACTCTGACTGTATAACATGGTGCTTTTTATGTTGGTTCTACATGAATGAGTGTATAATCATGTATTTAATGTGAATATCAGACATTACTCTGTGGTAATGAATTAGCACATTATATTGCACAGGGAAATGCGATCAATGACATTTCATGTTCGTTTCAGCTAATGTCACTATTTTATAGTTTTATTTCAGTCTTTTCTTTCTCTTCAAAAGTCTAGTTCTATTTTTGTGTGTGAAGCAACTCTAAATCCGCATTTATTAAGGGCACAATTTTACATACATCCAGACTAATTTTAGAATTTAAACTATAGGTGTGCAAGTTAGGCCTGAGATAAGACTTTCTTGATGCAATTTTAATTTCTGGACAATGAAATACCTTTGTCATGAATATGACAAGAGGACAAAATACTGTATTAAGTGATTTTTCTTTTCCTTTCTTGTTTTTTTGGGTTTTTTTGGTTTTTTGGGGTTTTTTTCTTAAATGCTTTTTCTAGTAGTTTTTAGTCTTACTTGGTATATCCTATTCATAGGAAGAGGTAGCTTCGGCATAACTCAAATCCATAGATAACCAATTACTTGGAGTTTTATCTTTGTGTGGTCTTCCTGTGCATTTTCCATCTGATTCACTGTAAAGGCAGTCCCTTTCCACTTGGTTAGTTATAAACCTGGGATATCTTTCCCTATATCACCTTTATCTGTACCTGTGCACCATTTGTCTACATTCTGGCAATTACTTTGCCCTGCAAAGCAAACTGTAAGGGACTAACAGACCAAGCTCTCCTCTGCATCCACCACCCCCTGCACCAATTAAAAATGTTGTGCTGATGCTGAGCACCAAACAGGACTTTTAGAATGGGCTGTATCCATTTCTACCATGCAGGTGACCTGTCTAGAGCTAATCCCCAACGATAGAGGGTGAGTGGTGTGCATGTGTCTAGAAAATGTTGCATTTCTGGACTCGCTCATCTTGTCCTAAAAAGAATTCACATATTCTTTTCAGAAAGCAGGAGGAGATCAGAGGACTAATAGTTACTGCAGTTTGCTCATGTGTTGTGTTGGTAACAGGTGGGCCACCACTTATTCTGTTTTCTAGAAAATGTACTGCCAAAATATTCACTAAAGTCTACTGGGGAGTGGAAGGAGAGCAGGAATGAATCTTAGAGAATGTAGTTCAACAGAAACCTGCAAGGTTATTTACTTGCCACTCAATATTAAGAATATTATTTTCTGCCTTCTTCTTTTAAATCCCACTGCTTCCAGGTTTTTAAAAATAGTTGTGTACTTTTCAAAGCTCTAGTGTAGTTTAATTTTTTTTCCTGTTGTTCATGGAAAACATTGTATCCATTCTTTCTTTCAAGACTCATTTGGACTTCCAATGACTTAGTTCTGTTAAGAAAGATTGGCTCTGCTCTCAGATGAGGTAACTTTCCAACAAGTTTTTTACAGTTGTATGTTTTCTTCTGTTTTGCTTTCCTTCCAGAACCCCCTCTACTTCAAAATTTATTTAAGTTCTGAGAGGAGTTTTTCCTACTCTAGTTGTGTTAAATATTTATATCAAATAAAGAGAAGTAGGGGAAGAAATAGAGTTGGGATGAAGTTATTGTTACCAAATAGTACCCTGGAGATGTAATGAATAAATCAGATGTTTAATATGAAAGAATGATCAGTTTAATTTCTGCATCCTTCAGATCTCTGTGTAATCATGTAATTTATCAGTAGTTAGCATAAAATGTCACTGGTGACAATGTATTTGTTTTAAACAGGTTTTAATTTACAGATAAATGTTAAAATACTGAATATTGAGGAAGGAAATTGAACTCCTCTTTCCATCTGCTTATGTGAATTCCCACTGCTATGTTAGGAGTGCAGCAGCATGAACATAAATTATGAGTAAAATGTGTTTATTATTTAAGTAACATGTAGTACTCAGCTTTTAAGAGAGAGCATCTGGTTCCACTTTTCAGTTGAACATTCAGTTATCAAAAGCATGGAGACTTAACTTTGGGTTTCAAAGTAAAACAAATCTGGGGTCTATCCTGTATTTCTTCCTAATCTTGTGAGCCCTTATTTTTGTTGAGAATAAAACACCACTGAACTTTAATACCAAGTCCTTCACTCTTGCTGTTTCTCTCAGCCTTACTTTCTCCCATTCGTTCTTGTGTTCTACAGTAACTGTGTATGGGGTTTTTTTTAAGTTGTTCAAGCTGAAGCAGTAAAATAAGTGCAGATTATCATTCTTTCCTTAGGCTCTACTTTGCTGTTGGGATTCTTGAACTGCAATAATACAAACACTTAAATGAGAGCAGAAATGGTACCTTGTGAAGAGGATAAAGTCTGGTTTTCTATAGATTTTGGCCTCATGAAACATGGCTTTGATGACAATGGCAAAACAGCATAAAAATGGGCAGGAAACCATCTTGACACAGATATTTGGGGTTCTGGTTTTTCTAAGTCCCACCTTCCATTGTATTTCCGTCTTACCTAGTCAAACAGGAGGAGGTTCTGTATCAAGATTAATATTCCAAAGTTTGCATTGATTTCTGTTCCCTGAAACTCTCCTCAGCAGTCAAGATTCCATGCTGCCTCTCAATAAGGTTCTTGATTAAGGTTTTTCTGAAGAGCTAATTAAATATTACGTATAAATAAAAAATGCCTGAATTGGACAAAAACATCTGATTTTGTGGGTAGCTGTGGACAACTCCATGTATCAAGATTTTCAACTGATCTTGATTAGATGTGAAGAAAAAATCTCCTGCAAACTACATGCCAAATTTCTGCCTCTAGGACCTTCTTCCCTCTCTGATGATAGAGTGTGAGCATTGTTATAACTGAGTGGCTGTAAGCAGTATCTTTGCCACAGTTCTTTACTTTTTCCTTGCTGTACAGGAAAAAATCCTTCATTTTTTAATTTTTAGGTTAGGGTTTTTTAATGTTTTAGCGCATCTAAGTGTAGCGTGTGAATAGTCGAGACCAACTCCTTTGAAAATGGCCTTGCAGAGTGGTGAGAGTGTATTTCTGGAGTGTCATGGTTCATAAATTTTATGTGGCTGATGAATTATACAGTAGAGAACCACTTCATACTTTGTATTTCCTGCTGTGGACAGAGAAACTTCCTGAACCCTCTGTGGTAGAGAGGAACAAAAAATTTATTGGCTTTTCTCACTTCTGAGTTTTGTAGGCAAAGGACCAAAAGTACTTCCTGCTGTATGACAGGAAACCTAGACCTTTTCCTAAGTCTATGTTATTAAACCATCTGGAAAATGATGTTTGTTCTACCACAGAAAAAAGAAATGCTATTTAATTTCAATGTAGTTGAGCAAACTTGGGAGTCAGGTTTTCATATATAAATGTCATTATAAGAAGCATCTCTCCTGTAACGCAAGCTAGCTTCTAACATCTAAGTGCTGTGACTGGGAAGCATCCTTGTCCTTCGTGTTTTCCAAAGGATCTTATCCTAACTTAAATGATGGGATACTGTGTGGGATACCAAGAGTATCTGGCAGCAGGATGTTCTTGGGACAGGTGGGTGTGTGAGGCCATCACTCCCGTGCTCCCTGTGCCTCTCTCTCAGAGGACACTGTTCAGCCTCAGGGGGTCATCTCCAGGTCCTCTTCCCACACCCCATGGGACAGCTCCTTGTGAAGCTGGGTTCCTCTCCTGCTGCCCCTGTGCCCTCTGCATCTTCCTGTTGAAACCACTCTTTGTCGCCGTGGTCTTCCAACACACCTTGGAAAACCTGGCTTTTGCTTTAGTCTTCCCACTTCTCCTAGGCTGAGAAACTTGCAGGTTATCGAAATTCTAAGCACAAAAGTGTTGGAGTGGATTTCGTGGGAATGAGTTTTAAAGGATGTTTTGGAAGTAAATGGAATGATGATAAGGATGTCTTCGATGTATTTAAATTTCTTTCTGGTGCGTGCTTGTACACGGCATCCTGAACTGCGAGTTCCCACTGCCTCCCTGCAGCCCTGCCCTCAGTTCCCCATTGGTTGTCCGTAATCCCTCCCCTGTTCCATCCTCACTGGCTGGTTCCCTGTTGATCCCTCCCATGTTCCCTTTCCCTATTAGATTATACCCCTCCTCCCTATGTCCCAGTATAAAAATGCCAGTAGTTCCTGGTTTCTTATCTCACTGCTTCTGCACCTTCAGGAGATTAAACTCCCTGGAATCCAAGCAGCAGATCGCTCCTCTCGTCTTTGTCTCTGCTGGCGCATCTCCCACTGGCCTGGGGGAAGCCCCATCGAGTAGGGAAGCTGTGTTCTCGACCACTTTGTGTGTGTTCCTGCTGTGGCCAGGGCGTAGCACACAGACCCTGGGCTTCCTGCATCCAGGCTCACGTGCCCTCCCAAACAGCTGGCCTGGCAGAGCTGCTGAGAGCATCCTGATAACGTGGCAGCACAGCCACACTTGTGTTTGGTTACAGGTATCTGAACAGATGCACAGAAATGAGCTTTGAAATGGGCTGACTGTTTTTGTCTGTATTTTGGAATGAATATGCGAACAAACCAGTGCTCTTAAGCTGTTTGAGGTAACAGTGAAGTGAAGATAGAATAGAAAAAAGTGGAACATAAAACTAGTTGTCCATGTACATTTTAACTACTGATATATGTGAAAGGCACAGTTACCTAAACAGTAATTTTCTTTAAAAGTGGTATCTTTTGCAGTCTGAGTTAGATGGAGTATGTTTATATCTGTATAGTGTATATCTCTGTTTATATATATTGCCTCAAGAGCAAGTAGTCCTAGGATACTTTGGAGCCTCATAGCAATGACGGGAATGATAAACCACAGGACGGTGTTTTTAGGCTTAGCAGAAACAGGAGAGGGTTTGAAACAGTAGGTATTGCCAGCAGCTGTGCTTGACTGGGTGGCTAGGAATGATGGACAGATTTATCACAGGTGAGTTCATAAAGGTCTCTATGATTCCAACAGCGGTGCAAATATATTGGTTGTAGGTGCTGTATTTCAGAGGCATAAAGTCAAAAGAAAGGCTGTGTTCCCAGAAGGGATTAGAGAGCCACAATGTCATACGTCCAGAGTGACTGTCATTTAGAAACAAGTTAGGGATGTGTCTTACTGATGGACTTAGACTGAGCAAAACACCACTGCAGACAACACGTGAACCACAGCTGATCATGCTATCAGTTTCAGTGATCATTAGAGCTGAAGGAAAAACAGAAACTGCCAGGTGTATGTTTGGAGAAGTGATGTGCAAGTTTAATTCCTTAATTTGAGATGAAGTGAGCAGGAACTTTTGGAATACCGTCTTAGGGAAAAACCTTGCTTTACTTGAAAATCTAAACTGTACTCTTAAAGCAACAGAAGACAGTGCTTTTTAAACTGAGAATTGCAGTGCCACTATTTCTTTTGAAATGTCAGATTTTACTGGCTAGTATCTTTACTATCCAAGAGCTGATGCTGATTTGTAGAAGTCTAATTATTAGCCATTACAAAGGTATGAGTTATTCAAAGCAGCCAATTACAAGGAAATAAGATTTTTCCATGCCAAGAGCCCTGAGAAAAAATACACTACAGGAGCATCTGTACTCAGTCCAGCCAAGTCATTGTGTATTCATACCCTATCTCTGATGAATGGCTGGGAGGCATAAACAAGCTAAGAATAAAAGAACAGGGCAAGTGTCTTTACAAAGAATAAAAGAACACGGCAAGTGTCTACAATACATATTCCCAATTCTTGTTCAATTTTTACTGGTCATTTCCAAGGAATTTCAGAGCCACCTGTGATTTCTCCACGGTCAGGTCACCCTTAATGGATTTTTATTTTTGTGAATATGTCCTCTCTCTTCTTGAACTTGTGTAAATTTTTAATATAAACTATATCCTTCTCAAGGAATTCTATGATCTGTTTCCAGTTAAGAAGTAGTTGACTGGGGCTGTGAAGATGGATGCTTACTAGAGGTGTCCATTTTACTGAAAGCTTGAAAACCACACAGGTTCAATGGAAAAACATTTACTTTGTCTTCTGCATGGTGTTGACATACATTTTATGTCCAATATTGTGCCTACATGACACACTTAAGCATACTGATTTATAATTCTGATTTGAATAGTGTGGAAAAGGAGAAAGTAGAAATAATAAAATACATGGGCTATATTGATTAATCCTGCTGAAATTTGGGATATGTCAGCCTGTGCAAATCAGTGTGATGGCTCTGATAGTCAGGAATCTCACCTTTGAATTGGTGTGTTGTGGCTTGTGAGCCAGCAGCTTTGAGGAGTTTGTTGTGGGAGCTGACAACTTATTGAAGTGTGCTGTACAAAATTAGGGCTTATTAGGCACCCTCCTTTTGGAAGTGTACTGTAAGAATTAAAGGGTGTGTTAACCAACACCTTTTGAGTCCAATCTGGGGTTGGTTTCTTGTGTTAAGATGACTGTACAATAAAACACAAAAGAGTACCCTGACACATGTGTGGTGTTCAGCCTGACCAGAATTTATAATGAGCATTTCACCTTCTTACCAGTGGGTTAGGACAGTAAATTGGTGTCATGGACAGGAGGCTGAAAGGGACTGAACAGCCCCTTAGCTATTTATACCTGGGATGGGCTCAGCTTTCTCCACCCCTGACTGGAGGGATAGGATGGACCTGGAACGTGCAGGAACAGGACATGCTAAGCCTTGAACCCTTTTCCTTTGTGGACAATACTTGCCTCATCCTTGTCTTCATAAGTGAGGTGTGTCTTATGTGTCGTGCTGATGGTAGCCAGAAAGAATGAAAAGATTTATGACTCTATGAAAATGTTTAGGTAAGCTGCAAAATGAGAGAGACAAGTTTCTACAAAATCTGTCTGCCTCTTTACAAAAACATTCATAAGTTTTGGTTGACTTTTTACAAAAACATTCACAGAATTTGGTTGTCTCCTTACAGAAATGTTCAGATAGGGAGCAAAATGAAAGAGCAAAATTGGAAACTCTGCTTCACATAGAAAGGGGTCTTGCCCAACAGCTGCACTTTGTGCTCTGTATGGCTGCAGAATGGGAGAAGTTATTGAGGCAGGTGTTGGATGCTGGGGCAGGAATGAGGCGTCGGATTTGGGAACTGTTATTTTGTTATTGCACTATAAGTGGATTATTTTAAGGATCTAAGTGATGAAGTCTCTGCTATGGGAAATCTGGGGTTGAGCTAGTGAGGAAACATGGTCTGATTATGTGAGCGTGGGGTGTGTAACTGCAAAGAGGCCTTGGTCCTAGCTCAGGTGGCGTGGGTGTGACTGCCAGAGTGGTTCCTGGATGGTTGAAAAGGGAAGTGTCCTTCACAACTGTACAATAAAACATACAAGTTCCCTGACACGTGGTCTGGTGTCTTTGTACAGCCTGAGCATCACTTGTCCCATTGATGGGTTGTGACACTGCTCACTCCTTTGCAGAAATAGCCTATTTTGTTGTTCACTCTTTTCCCCAACCGAGGTGATTCATGTCACCAACTCAAGGCAGATCTGGAGTGATTTCTGAGGATAAAGGGTGGGTCTGAACACGTATCTTAAAAGGACTTATTGTAGCATCAAATAACCTGCATTTCTTCTGGTGCTCAGAGATCTGCAGGAGTGTGAAAGACAAACAATCCATCTTTTGTATTTGTGTAGAAGTAAATTCAAGTAACTCACTCTCCTAGGTTTTTGTCACCCTCACCCCATATTTTTAAATGAGGAAAAATATGTCTGCTGTCAGGTAAATAATGATGAGGATTCCTCTGCTTGGAATTTCTTTGCTCTGTGCAGCGACAGCAGCATATCACACCACTGACATCATAGCTGAAGCTATGATTATGGATAGTGCAGGCAGTTGTGTTTGACACAAATCTAAACTAACTAGGAAAACACACCTCTTCTGCTGTCCTGTTACAGTGAGAGCATTCACCTTGATTTTTTTGGTAGTCTCTCTAGTTTGATGAAACAGGTGGTATTTTATTGTGGTTATAAAATCATAGTTTAAAGCTGAAATGTCCTGGAATTTATTTTTTTTCCTTGTATGTAATGGACCAGGATTATACCTGAAAATACACACAGATATAAATGTCTGAAGATTTTCTCTGTGACAAAAGCAGACTGTTAATTCAAAATGGGGATGGACTGCTAAGTACTACATCTCTAATAACATTAAAAAAAGCCTCTCTAAACAGTTCTGTGTCATTCAACAAGAGCACTTCCATGGGAGTGTTATTTTAGGAAAAATTGCTTTAAAACATGCTGAAATATGCATTGGAACTGTATACTTAGTATTGCTGTAGGAATTCACATTCAACTATGCAACTAATTTTTCTGCAGACTTGAAGTAACTTTATGGTGCTCTCCTTCCCAGTGAATCTGTTGTGAATGCATAAATGTGGTGTCTTGTTTAATATATTAGAAATTCTGATTTTTTTATGAGGTCTCTTCATAAAGAGTTAAGGAAGTGCTGTCATGTTGATGTGAATGCCTTCAGTTGAGCCTAAGAGTGTAATGCAGGATAATATGAACCCTCAGAAATGTCCAAGTTGTTTTTGTACCTATACTAAAGTAGCAAGTAATAAAAAAATTAATATGGTCTCTGTTGGTACTTCAGCGTGTCATCTCTTTAAGTATCTCAAAGCACAGTAAAAGACCTGTGATACACTGGTCTATCTGATCTTTAAGGTCCCTCCCAACCTTCCTATTCTATGCTTCTATGAGATATTATTATTTGGGGACAAATGAACAAAGCATATTCCTTTATGGACAAAAGGAAATTGTTATTCTCTTTCTTTCTTGGGATGTGTGTGAAATGAGGAAAAATCCTGGTCCCACTGTATTCCTTTACACAAACCCTCTTCTCTCTTGCTAAGAGCTTTTAGTTGTTGTCTCAAAAGATGTTTTACTGAGAAAGCACTTGGAATGCAATTTGAACCATGTATTTTAAACTGAACAACACACATGTATTCCTAGGTCATGCTTTTATATACACTCTTTAGATGGTTAAATTGAAGTACATGTCTTCTCTATGCACAGCTGATAAAAAACCTTTCGTTATGGAGAATCTTTCATACATGAGACTGTTTCAGAGCACAATAACAATGTGCTTCAGCTGTGTGTGTTTCCTGCATGGCTACTTATTTTTCTTTTTTGTTGTTGCTTTTTTTGTTTTTCTAAACTTTTCTTTCTGTCTTACTTTAAAATTATTTGTGGAAAGACTTTTTTGACCTTTCTCCAGGACAAAAAAGTTGTGTTCTTTCCGTGTCCCCAGGTCAATGCTGGGTATTTTTGGTCCAGTAAGAAGTGGAACAATGTTTTTTCTTCAAATCACTTTTCTTTAGCTGGAATTGGCTTCTATGAGGCTTTTAGAATTCTCTTCACTTCCAGAGATTTGTTCTTACTGCTGTAGAGGGTCATAGAGAACCAGATGAGCAGATAACTGAAGGATTTGTGACATGCAGGCATCTGAAGAGCTGTACTTCCTAGCCCCGTGTTACGATGCTAGAGAGAGGGATCCCTTCCCCTTCCCCAACACAGCTGTCAAAATACACAGTGCCTATTCCAGATAATAGGAAAATATTAACTCTCCTAATTTTAGCTCAAGTCATCCTAGATGCTTAATCCAAATTTCCAGGACAGAAAATGGCCATCAACATAAAAACACAGTCATCTGACACTATTCAGTGAAATGATTAGCTAGATAGCTCTGGGTTATAAAGAGTGAACAGCATTGCAGTACAAACTGCACTATGGGTCTTGGAGTTTGTTGTTTCTGACACAAGGGGCAGCTGAAGCTGCTCTTGTTAGTACTCAGAGTTTGTTTTATTCTTAAACTGTGAACAGCATTTATTATGTCGGGAGTATTGACCTAGAAAATGTGTTGTTTTCTGTCAAGTCTGTTGCTACAATTTTTCTAATATGAGAGCCTCTCACTTTATTTCCAAGATGAGTCACAGATCTGCAGAACCCAGATCCCTAGGGTTCCAGGAGGCACTAAAATCCTCCAATAGGTATTCCTGGCTTTGCTCTGGGACAGTAGCTGGTAAAATAAATGACTATCATGCTTAGAGTTATAGCCCTTCAAAAAGGCTGTAGTTGTGAATAATTAACATGCAAAGTAAGTGGAAATTTATTAGAAGTATTTCAGAATTCAGCAGATCTGGAGAGCAAGGGCTCTGAATGAAAAAATAACTGTTAAATGGAGTTCCTCTGGTGATCAAAGGAATTACCAACCTACTAAGGCTGGGCTAAGAACTCTCCTTTCATGGAGCTCTGCATTCCTATGGGTTTCTCTGGGGTGGGAATTGCTCTGTTTCCTCAGGAGTTTTTTAGGTATTGGAGAAAACTGTTATGACAGACCATAATCTTATGAGAAAGGAGACACAGGGGAGTAACTAAACAGTAACCTGATGTTCAGGGAGTGAAGCTGGTATGTCTGTATGTGGTAGTATAACAGGGATAAGGGCAAGATGTTCACCAGCACCTCTGCCAGAAGAAAATTCCTAATTGTCTTTTCCAGCTCAAGATCTTTTCTCACTTCCGAAGCAGGTGTAGTGGGCTTAACTAGAACACTTATTTTAGGAACACTGAAGTAGCATAGATTGAAGGTGTGAGTATGACGCTTTTAATACTTGTTGAACTGCAACTCAAGTAATACAAGATTATTATAAAGCTCTACAGAGAAGTAACAAGGTGGTAGAGGGATCTCTGAGGGTGAGATAAAGATACTTAAGATGGAGAAGACTCAAAATTCAAATCAGGTAAAACCACAGTGAGATAGATGACTTTGTTATATAGCACTGCATATGAAATGGAAGACTATGATCCTGCTAATCTGGAGACAACAAAATTTATTTAGAACAGATAAAAATTAAAATGTTCTAAGTCATATCAGTTGTCCTTGTGGAAACATTGATCTATTTGAATGACATTACATTCTTTAATGCTGGAAAGTGAACTGAATTCCCATGACAGTAATATGTTTAGATTCTCTAGGACAGGATTTTAGAAGTTCTGTCAAACTTTATTTTCATCCAAAGAAATATTTCCTAACCTTATGAGTTTGACAGCTAAACACTCTTGAGATCTGCTTCCATTGAAAATTCTTAATGTTTTGAGTTTGTATGTGTGTGGTTATGTTGCCTGCAGCACATTGCTATCATCTGCTACTGTTGCTGCTGTGGAAAGGTTAAGATCACTCTAAAAGTATTTTCACAGGGAAGGAAAACTCCGTAACAGAAGAGTATTTCAGTAAGCTCTGGGAAGTATAATGAGTGCCAGTGTCTCAAAACTGAAACTGGAAAAAAAAAATCAGGCAAAACCCAAATAAACAACACTACACATAGTATTTTGGCATCTTTCACACATTCATTGAAATGGATTCCACATTTGGTGTAGTTAGTGGCAAGGGTTACTATTTTTGCACTGCTTTTTGCTGTACTGTCTTCTGCTTGCTCTCCACTAAGATGATATTGACTCATTTCTATACAATCCTGGACAATTACATTTACATTAAATTTGAAACTGAACCTCATGGGGTTTATTTACTACTTCTGGTTTTAGGGAGTCTCATGGTTACTAGTTGTTCCTTTTTTCTAAGCAAGTTAACAGCAGCCCTATGCTTTGAATTTATTTTTCTTTAACAAGAATAGCTGAATTAAATGAACTTATATCTTGGTAAGAATGCAAGTGGGACTAAAACAGTGGAACTGATTCATGAGTTTTACTACAAGTGATGAGTCTGACTTGATAGTTAACTGAGAAACACCCAATCCTACCCCTTTTGAAGACCAGGTTTTTAGGCTCACTTCTTTTTCCTTTTTCTTTTGGTTCTCTCTGACCCCATTGCTTCACATTTTTCCCAATTGTTATCAAGTAACAGCCAGCAAATTGGCCTTGTCTTTAACAGGAGAAGGCTTGGGTGTTGTTTGGCTGAAGATGTTTCTTGCTACTTGACTTCCTTGAGGACAGCAGTAATGTCTACTTATTTCTGCTAGGAATTTCAGATATGCTGGAAGGACTTTTTGCTTCACTGTGCAGATGGTTTCTTTAATTAACCATTAACTTATGTTGCAATGAGCCTTTTCTTCTCATCTCTTCATGCAGTAGGGCATTTGGTCACTGCAGACTGCTTTGAAGATTTCTTTTCTGCTTGTGGTTTTTTTTATTTATTAAATTAAATTAACAGTTCTTCCTCATTGATTCTTCACACTGACACAAACTCTGGGCTCTACTGCATCTGCAACATTCAGTGGGGGTGGGATTGTGTTGAGATGTGGTATAATGCTCATTTTTATCTTTGTTTTCTTTTTTCTTCTCTTTTTTTCCTATGAGGGGCACAATCCCGGTGTTCCAGATCCTTAAACGTAAAACCCCCAAACCAACCCTCCCACTGTATTGTACACAGCTTCCTCTTTTCCTGAAGAAGTTTCATCTGCTGTAACTCAAAGGGTATTTATAAACCTTCCTACAACCAACTATTACCGTATTGTTAGAAGTCCTAGTCTTCTACTTTCCCATCAACCCTTCTTACCCAAAAAGCCTTTAAAGTTCAGGCGTCTTAGTTTGATGCCTCAGGAAACTATGCCAACTTTTAAAATTAATTTTAAAAGCTCTTTTTACAACAACCTTTTCAACTGTAGAATTGCAACGCCAGTAACTCCTACTTTGCGTCATCACTGTGGTGATCTTGTGAAGAGATTGACATGGCAACACAGGCCTGTAGGCTAGAGGGACCAAGACCATGTCTGAAAAGTGGTAATCCATCAGTTCAATAGTCACAAATGGGATTATGTCTCAGTGAATGCTGTGGAAGTGAAACCTGTAGGATCTTAGGAAGTCTTTTCCATTTTCATCAAATTATCTTTAGCTTTGAAGGAGACTTAGAGAGTCTCCTTCAATAAACTGCACTTAATTTGTGCAGTTTGTGTGTGCTCGGTTTGTACGTGCTTGTAAATGTAAAGTGGGGTTGTACCAGGTAAAAATTCAGACCAAGACAAAATTAATGACTAGAGAGATGCTTTCATGGGCAGGTCTGTTTCAGGCATGTTTTTCTTAAGAGCAGTAATCTATGTGTGCTGCCTTTACCTCTGAAAGAATGAGTGAACTCTGCTGAATTGAGTGGTATCTTTGCCACTGCTCTGAATGTTTTGACAGGAAGATCTATGTTTTGACTAAGCTTGACTGATCTTTCACTCTCGTACAAAAAACCCCAATTCTTTCCTTACATATCTTTTTGATAGTTGTCTCAGACTATTTAAGCAACGTGGCTCCGTTGGTTGTGGCTGGGATAAAGTTAATTTTCTTCAGAGCAGTTTGTATGGTGCTATGTTTTGGATGTGCTGACATAGCATCAAGGTCTTTTCTGTTTCTCAAACTGTCCCACCAGCAGTGGAGGAGGCTGGCAGTGCACAAGAAGTTGAGAGGGGACACAGCCAGGACAGCAGACCCCAAATGACCCATAGTATATAATGGTGTTCCCAGTGGGCACAAGGGGAAGAAGGAAGAGGGGGGACAAATTAGGAGGAGGGTGTGACCTTGGGAGTGATAGTGTTTGTCTTCCAAGGTTGCTGTTAGCTGTGATGGAGCCCAGCTTTTTGGGGAATGGCTGAACAGCGGCCTGACCTTGGGAAGTGGTGAACAAATGACTTGTTTTGTTTTGCTTGCGTACATGGTTTTTTTGTACCTTTCAAACCATCTGTATCTCAACCCATGTGTTCTTGCATTTTTATCCTTCTGATTCTCTCTCTCATCCCACAGTGAGGGAATTAGCAAGGGATTAGGTGGTGTTTTGCTGCCCACTGGGGTTAAACCGTGACAGAAGCAAATTCTTTAAACGAGTGTGACTGATTTGCCCTGGCAGCGCTTTAAATACTGTTTCCCACGGACTTCTGTCTAGCAGTGCAGACCAGGACTCCACCATGAGCCAATGGGTTCTTGAGGGTTTCACCTTCTTCTCATGTGTAAATTCCTTTCAAGAGAGCCAGTGATAGGGTCTAGCACAAGAATTATTTTTTTTGCTTCAGCCTTTATTCTAATGCACTGGGTGCAGTATACCTACCCCAGCAATGTATGAAAATGAAGCAAAACTTTTGGGTTTGGACCTAAAAGTGTCTAGGCTAGAGCATACATGCAATAATGTGCCTGTTTTCTTACTGCCCTTCATATCAGTTCCATAGGCAGAACAGCTGTATATTGTCTGCTGACATTTTTATGGGGAGTTATATTGGGTGACTGTGGGAACTATGTTATGACATTGTATTACGTTCTGAAAGTGGTACTATTACTTAGATCAGGGTAGCTTACTTTGTAGTCTGTACACTTTCCATAGTGGCTAGAAAGCTAATGATTTAAAGATCATTTTATGTTTTAAAAGAGACTTCTGTGGATGCCAGGAAAACAGTGGTGGCCTTTTTGTCATCTGATCTTGTCTTGGACTTTCATTGAAAGGCCTGAGACACTAAATTGTGTTTACATCAAAGGAACTGAGTACCTAACATTACTTGTTTGAGGTCTTGTATGAAAATGGTTCATTTTTAATGATTTGAAAAAGTAGGCATGTGAATGTACTACAGACTGGCCTACTCTGAATGTTGTAGGATGTAGTCAGTTGCAGAATGCAGTTTGTAACTACCCATCTATAAATAGCAGGCTAAACATAAAGTATTCCAGCTACTGCTGTGGCTAGTTCTGGAAGATGCTCAGTAGGCAGACTGCAATTTATTATTAGAAATCACTTAATCTTTGATCGGCTAATCTTTGTGTCTTCAGAATAACTGCACTAAAAACAAGCAACAGCCAGATGATTATTGTTTTTCTTGCTTTTGTCCCCATCTATACTAACCCCTGCTTTCAGCTTTTGGGAGCCTGAGGGTATTTCACCTATGCAGAGGGAGAAAACCTCACAAAAACCTCTTGCTATAATCAGATTTTTATGTAAGTGTGTGAACACCTTCTGGTTGAGGTAGTTTCAAGTAGCTTTTGATGTGCTTGATAGTACCTGGGAAGGGAAAGAAGGTGACAAATCTCATCCACTGTGAGTATGAAAAATTAGGTGTAAGAATATGGCATACACATATGTGCATGTTCTTCAGATTCATGGATGCCACCTGGAAAATTGTAAATCTGGTCATGACATTTGCTTGAGAGATGGATCTGAGGCCTTTAGGAAGATTGTGATGACATTTCTTACAATTTTTTTTGGCACAAGAGACAGAACTGAGTTTTGGCTCAGAACAACATGAGCTCTGTGCTCTGTCTCCCAAAGTAGGTGTGGCTGAAATGAGGTGGTGATGTTGCTACTCCCCATTCTGTTTGAAGTTGTCTGGCAGCATCTTGAGAGTCCAGCTGGCTGTAGAGATAGGCAGAACTCACAGGCATTACTTGGCTACTAGTTTGCCCCATCCTTACCCATTCTGACTATCTTCCCCTGATGCCGTAAGTTTTCCTCTAGGCGCTCCAAAGTCTGAAATTCTATTTCCATAACTTTCTAACTTGTGTTGTAAAACTTTTGAAGGCTTAACCTGGAAATGTCACTTTTCTGCTTGAGAAACCTTGTTTTTGGAATATCCAATTCTGGTGTGTAGTAGGAGGATTTATGCTTGCTGACAGAGGTAACTGCTGAGGCATGGCAAAACACATTTACTTAAAATTTCAGCATTTTTTTCCAGGTAAAGAAAAGAAATAGTATGAGTAAATGAAGTGAGGAATGTTTATGAATTAGATGTGATATAAAGAAATGAATTTCTTACTCAGCAGCCTGAATTGCTGCAAATGTTACTATATTAGAACTGAATGTCATGGATGCCCTTGTCAATATTAAATCTTTGCTATAAATACTATTTCTTGCATATATGCTGGGAACATGGTGGACTCTTCAAAGGAATTGAACTAATCTGTAAGCAAGCATGGTCTTTAAAGATTGCACGTGGTAGTGTAGGCTATTCTTCTTAGAGGGAATTAAGCAAATAACAGTTATCTTCTTCTAGAATTTTAAGTGTGAACTAGTTATTTCTTATTCATTTGCTTTCTGCTTCATGAATACTTATGTCTTTACCACTTGTCTGTGACATATTGATTCCATTAGTCTTCCTGGTTAACTCAAAAGGCATCAACACTTGCAGTCTTAGCCAGCCTTCCTACAGGGGATAGCCCTGGCAAGGTTGCAGACCATGTTTGACTCAGTCTGTTGTCCAGTTCTAGCAGGTTATTTTTTGGACAGAGCATTATCACTCCTTTAGTGGTTATATAAACTCTGGGTGCACCACCATTGCAAAAACAATGTCATTTGGTCCTTTTCAGAACTCCTCAACACTGCAAGTGAATCAAAAATAGCAGTTCTTGCTGTCCTTGGAAGGGATTTGGACAAAGGGGTTCACAATAAAGGGACTATTGTTGAGGTTTAGCTGATCCTCTAAACTATATGTCACTTAAAATTTTAAATGAAAGAAGAAGTAAATTTTCAATGGGAGATTTAAAACGGACACAATGTTTTTCATCAGAAGGGAAAAATCCTTAACTGCTTCATTCTATTGTGTCTAAATGTAAGAAAATGGATACTTGATCAGCACTGGGGTTTTTTTGTGCTTTTTTTTTACTTAAATAAAATGATAAGCAATAAAAATATAATACCACTTATCTCAACTTTTTTTTTTTCTCCTTGAACTTGTTTCTGTGCATTCTCAGTTTCTGAGTTCTCATTTCCCAAAATCAGTGTTACTGCTCAAATTGTTGGTCCTGTTGCATGGAATCAATAACTCATTATTCTTCTGTTTTTAGTGTACCTGTGTCTTGCTGAGACATCAATTTTTCAAATATGAAATCCAAGTAGAAATGGTCGTTGGTGTGTTAAATGTGTCAGGTTGGTGGGAAAGATTTTGAGAAGAAAAAGATCATTCCCAGTGTGTGAATATGCTTGGACAGAGCCATTCCTAAATGATTAAAGTAGAATATATTTATTGGTCTGATTATGATCAAGCATAAGAAATCCTCTGCTATCCTATTCTTTTTCTTTTGAAGTGGATCATGCTGTAAACTTTCTTGTGGGGGAAAAAAAAGCTAAGCTCTCTCTTCAGGAGTTAAAAAATCTGTGTCTCAACTTTCCTTACTTATTGCTACTGTACATTCGTGCTGTCTTCCATTTATGCTAATTTGTTGGCAAGATGACGCGAGAACACTTAACAAACCCCACTTGAAAAATCTTTATTGAAATAATAGCTTGCTTCAGGAAGGAGAGGTGGAATAACAAGCTGATCTAAGAAAATTTATATTTAACTGCCACCTCTGTAGCTAAGTTTTTTGTAAAATGGGGAACTGTGGTTTTCAGCTTCTCTTAATTTGTGACCCCTTATGTACTTTTTTTTAATGAGAATGATCAAGTTGATGAGTCTGAAAGCAGTTTTTTGGTGTATAACTCTGTGAATTCATCACAGAATGGCTGTATGCTGGGAAGTGGTTAAGGGGGAAGGAGTGCTGTGAAAGCGCATCCTTGCAATTGATTCGGTCCTGTAAGTACATGCCCAATGGTCTTAGGAAAATAAGAATCATGTATGGCTGGCCAGCTTTTAAGAGAAAGAAAATGAAAGTGAAAAAGAAAAATCAGAATATTAGTAAGTGAGGCTTTAAAAATAATTAAATGTGTGTTCCAAATTTGAGATTAGAGGCAGCAGTAGTGGTTTGCCTGTTATTCCAGTTGTGATCTTACTACCCTTTTGGGAAGGATTGACACTTATGAATAAGCGTATGTGGGTAAACAGGAGAGAGAATGTAAATAACTTGTAGACAGTGTTTGTGAATTTTACCTTTTTTCAGACTCAGTTGTATTCATAGGTATAACAGTTGGAGATGTTTCGGTCAATTGGCAGATTTACTTAAACCAAAACCTTCCCTTTTTTTTTTTCTTCCTGTTTTCCCTATTGTTATTATGTGCCATTATTTATTTGACTTTTGTAGGAGGAAAATGCAGTATTTAAATAAGGTGGCTCTATGAAAAGCTTGGGCATGTTTCTTGCCTTCTGAATACGGTGTGAAACAGTTGACTGGCACTTCAGTATCTTACTACTCTGCTCTACCAGCTCCAAAGAACAAACCTTATCTTGTTTTCTTACTAGAAAGAACAGTTTGTGTCTTAGGACTTTAACCTAAAAGATTTACCTTAAGGCTGTACAAAACTTGGGGGTTAATTAGAAGCATTGTCTTGAGTAACTGGTCCTTTGAGATGTACTTTACTTGTCATTGAATAGGCAGCATTTGAATTTAAAGTTGGGGGGGGTTTGTTTGTTTGTTGTTGACTGCCTAGCCTGTACCCCATGAAGCCAGTTAAATTTTTTTTTTGTGTGTGTGTGTACTTCCAAGTTGCTGTAGGGTGTGCTATGTCTTCTGATATAGCACAGCCTAGTATCGTTTAGCTGAGAAGGTGCTTTAAAGAACTGGCTTGTATTACATTTTACAACCTATCACTGTTTCTGTGTCTTGTGAAGACAGATTGGGATGGATTCAATAATTTCACTCAGTGAATAATCATACATCATGATACAGATAGTCCTTCTAACAACTAAGTTTTGATTTCAGTGTATACAGTTACTGGTAGAGATCTCCAACATAATCTGTGTGAGTTGCTATCAGACTCTGGTTTAGTTAGTGTTGGGGGGTTTTTTTGTGCTTCTCTGTGCTATTTTTGTTGTTGTGTTGTCATTTTGTCTCTTGCGGAAAAGAGGAATGCTACACTATCTTACTAATGAGAATGAACAAGCATTCATTCTAAAAATTCATAAGACTTTTGGGATTCACAAGTGTTGTGTTTACACAACTTGCTACTACAGTGCTCCTAAATAACAACAAACAAACAGCTCTGTGAATTACACAATAAAAATGTGAGGTAATATTTTATTGCTTGGAAATCCGTTCCAAGGTCCATAGCTTTGTTGGATGGCTTGCATTGACTCTTCCAAATAGCTGTAACTTAGCTGTCTTCTGCAAGGACAAATATTGAAAGATCTTAAGGGAGAGCGGCTATTTACTTATAAAATGTATTTCTGGCTATGTATCCAGGCAATGTTTTTCTCCATTCACCAGTGCTTCTCTGTTCCTTTGTATCCACGGATTTTTTTTTTTAGAGCAGCCGCTGTTTGTATTGTACCACAGCTGCCAAAAGTCTCAGTTAAACACTCCTGTGTAACATAGAAATTTCAAGAAAGCTTATTCAGAAATGCTGTAGCATATTTTAAACTACAACCTGAACATCTTTGTATCTTTTCACTAGTCCATCATTGAATACATTTAGAATATGTAATTTGTGAGTGTGCTGGGCCTTGAAGGCTTCAGACAGCTTCCTCTTTCACTGCTTTAAATGATCTCTACTTAACTTAAATGTTTCAACCCATAGACATGCTTCTGAATCATGTTTTAACATCATACAGTTGGCCACCTTGAACAGTCTTCCAAAACATCAAAAATCACTTGGACCTGTAACTTTGCTCCTAGGGAAGGAGAGTAGAGAAGTTCTCCCGTACTAATTTTGTTTGTATCTGAGAGCTGGGGGACATAAGGAGTAAGTGAGCTCATGCAAGGGAGAGCAATGTGCATTATATTATGCAATGTGCATAAGGAAGAAGAAATTTCTGCCTTTCTTTGGGGAAAGCTTGTTGCAGGGTTGTCTGTGGGAAGCACTGTTCTCTGTCACCCTGCAATATTGGTATCAGCATAGTGCTGAAAAAATCTCTCGTCAAGGTAATAATTGACTGCAAGTATGGCACTTCTCCAACTACCCCTGTGACAGGCACAGTAAATAAATTGTATCCCCTTGTCAGAGGCAGTAAGTGAACTCTTACCATCATGAGAGAATTTGACAAAAGAAAGATTTCTCCTTTTTCTCTGCAGGATATAATTGTTCCAAACAGATGTAAGCATTACCCCCTGCTCTAAAGCAGGCCACAGTCCAGATTAGGGTGAAGCAGGGAACCAAGGATAAAATTCATGTTAGAGCATTTACAGAGGGTTTAATTTGCTGTTCCAGCTCAACTGAATCCCTGTGGCTGCCTCAGTGCCCTGTCCAGCTCTGCAGTAGGGCTTCAGGGCATCACTACTACCCCAGCAAGTGCAGTTGTAAGCTCAGTTCAGAAAGAGACTCTCACACTAGGCTGATTCATGGTTGTCCAGGAGAAGTGAGCAGAAATTCTGGGAGAATTTTTCATTCTCCACCCAAGAACAGAACTTGTTCTCTTTTGTATGTCTTATATTGAAAGCATTTTAAATTTAACTGTCGAAGTAGAATGCTTTTTAAGGTGCATTTTAAGTAACAAGCTTTAAAGTTCAATGAGTGCTTAGCAAACACAGAATCTGCAGCCTTCCCTGAAGGTTTTCCTTGAAATTTCATTAAGTTTGCAGTAATGTATACTTATTTCCTAAAATTTAGAGACAACAATGCATCCACCTTGCTTGTCTTTGGGCAGTTTGTTTGGTTTGTGTTTGTGGTTTTCTTTCCTTACTTTTTAATGATTGGTTTTTTCCTTCCTCAATAACTAAAAAATGTTTTGATGGTGAAAAATCATAGACTCATAGAATAGCTTGGGTTGGAAGGGACCTTAATGATCACTTAGTTCCAACCCCCCTGCCATGGGCAGAGACACCAGTCACTAGAGCAAGTTGCTCAGGGCCTTTTACAACTTGGCCTTGAACACTTCCAGGGATAGGGCATCCACAGCTTCTCTTGGCAACCTGTTCCAGTACCATCACTGCCATTTGAGCGATGATTCTGAACTAAACTGGACTGTTCCTTAGGTAATATTAATTTTTGTATCTTTGAATTTATTAGCCATGTGTTCATAAGTTCAACTTCTGCTCTCTAACTACTTGTATGAATTTTTTTTTAAAGTACTCTTCCCAGTGCCACAGCTGCATCTACAAGCTCTTTAAAGAGCATTCAGGGCAGCCTTGTAAATAACTGTAACTGACTGTATTTGATCACTTTTTTCTCCTGAGACGTTATTCTGCGGAGTGCAAAAGCAGTTCTTCCAGGTAGCTCTCCTGAGGGCCAGTCCTTTGTCATGCTGGTTTAGGTTGTTTGAGCAATGGTTTTCTGTATTGCAGGTATTTTGGGTCTAGGCCAACAGAAAATACATGTGTATTCCCTCTTTAAATTCACTAATTTACCTCCAAAGTATTTAAACAAATCTAATGGAACTTTGCCATCCTAAAAAGAATGGAGTAAGTTTTCTCTGCTTGGTAATGGGACAACTCAATTTATAAAAGAGGATTTTTTTTTTCCCCTTTTGTAGTAGAACAGAATTATTTGTTTAAATGTGGTGTTTGTTTTAACCAATTTGTTTTGGAAGGTGGGCAAAGGCATGGTGAGAGCAGAGAACAGAACATAGGAGTAGATACCTAATATGCAAATATGCTGAAGCCCACTGTTTCTTAAGGACCGGAACAACACTGTGGTTATGTGACCAAATTTCTCTGAAAAGTTGTAACTGATCCACCAAGAGTTGAGATCTTGTTAGATACTTCAGTTCACTGAAGACTTGAAAGCATAAGGATTCAGCTACAGTTTGTAACTTGGCAGTGTCTGGAGCCAAGACAGCAAAGAGTGTCGACATTTCCCTTCCTTATCATTCTGTCGACATTTCCCTTCCTTATCATTCTGTAATCTTCTAATCCCTGCAAAAGATTGACTGTCCAATTTAGGGTCTTTGAGATACTTTTGAAGAGAAGTGTGTCAGTTTTCAAAAGATGTGATTGCCTAAATCTTAAATATTTAAAAACCCAATGCCTCTGGAAATGAAAGTCCTTCTGGATAAAAGAAATGGATTATCAGGGAGTATTATCAACATGCTGCATTTATTTTTAGAAAACACGATGTTTGCTTCCAGCAATGTGCAGTTATGGCCTCACTACTAGTAAATCTTTCCTATTATATATAAGGAAGGTTATTTGGTTTAGTGACAAATAGATTTCATCAGATTCCTGCCTTTTTCTTTTGTCAGATCTGTGCTGTCCAAGGGGAAGGCATTGGGGGGATGCACTTGCTAAAACATGACTGCAGATGCTTTTTGAAATTAAATTTTCCAAAGTAATGTAACAGCATGAATCTGCTCATAAAAGTATTGCAGAAAAAAAGCAGACCTTTATTCAAGTCGGTGTACCAATAACATGTACCATAAAAGATGATAATTTTGTCTTTATATTGACATAAATCACTTACTGGTGAGCAGTACCTTTTTGTGAAAGTGGCATCATAAGAGTAGGCAATAATTGATTGGGAAGGTCATTTGATAAACCAAGAACCTCAGGCATCTGTTTATTATTGACATTCTTCTTTCCTCTCTCAAACAGAGAACAATTTTCTTTCTGTCACTCTCAAATCTCCATATAAATTGCTAAGAGTAGCCAAACACCTTGCCTTCAAGACCTGAGGGCATTCCTCCCCTGTTTGTCTGCAGTTTCTAGATCCTGTAAGGCAGAGCATGTGCTTCCAATTGGTGCACCCACACAATACAGACACAAATTTTTGTACAGAGATTAAAACAGACGGAATAAACACTTTTGGGGACATCCCCAGAAAACATGAACAAATCTACTGGCCTGCCCTTGTTCTTCTCTTTAGCTAATTTGGCTTAATGTGTGCTCATGGAACACATGCACACATGTATTCTCACTCAGCTCATAAAACTGGCATTATTAATGGGGTTATCTGGGCACTGCTGATCTTGGAAGAGCTGTCTCCCAGAAGATCTCCTACTTTCCCCTCAATTAGCAACTGAATTTTGGGCATTCCTTGCGCAACTCCCCCTTCAATCATCTGTGAAATCCATCTGTCTCTTAGTGTGCTTTCAGGAACATGCAAGCAGCTTTATGTTATCCATTTACATCCACCAATTTCTTATGTCACCTCAAGTAGTTTCCCGTATTAGGTAACTCAGTTGCCTAACTTAGTTAGCTTAGTAAGGTAACACTTGAGACAGGGACCAGTAATCTGCCTCCAACCTTAACAAGCTTTTTCCCTTTCTTTTTGTGCCCACTTCTATGTATGGCACTAAAAGTTTTGGCTTAATTCCAGGCAGCTGTTGAAGAACATCTCCTACGTGAGGCTATCTGATCTGCACTTTAATGTATCAAGTAAATAGCTTCTGCATGGTTGTAGTTTAGGAATGGTACTCCTAAATCCAGTGGTCCCACTGAGACTGTCCCAAACCACACACTACTCTCTCACACCACCCCACCCCTGCCTTCCCCTTCTCCTTCCCGCTGCAGAAGGGTGGAGTTGAGAATTGAAGGCACAAAAAGTGAATATTACAGGCTGAGAGAAGAATACTTTACTGGAAACAGCAATGAGATAAGAAAAGGGACAGTAACAGCCACAATATTAATAACAAAAGTGTACAAAAGACAGGGTAATTCAAGTGCAAAAATGCTCACCATGGAGCCCAAGACAATGAACAATGGTAGACAGCTTTGCCACTATGCTATGCTTCCAGGCATGAGGCATCCCCAACTTCTCTGGGCAGCCTGTTCCAGTGTCTCACCACTCTCACAGTAAAGAGTTTTTTCCCAATATCTAATCTAAACCTACTGTTTTCCAGTTTGAAATCAGTCCCCCTTGTCCTATTACTACCCTTGTAAACAGTCCCTCTTCATCTTTCTTGTAGACTCCCTTCAGGCACTGGAAGGTTGCAGTTAGGTCACCTCAAAGCCTTCTCTTCTCCAGGCTGAAACCAATTGTCTCAGCCTTTCCTTGCAGGACAGGTGCTCCATCCATCTAAACAACGTGGTGGCTTCCCCTGGACTCACTCCAACAGGTCCATGTCCTTCCTGTGCTGAGGCTTCCAGAGCTGAATGCAGCACTGCAGGTGGGGTCCCACCAGAGCAGAGCAGAGCGGCAGAATCCCTTCCCTTGCCCTGCTGCCCATACTGCTTGGGACGCAGCCCAGGACATGGCTGGCCTTCCAGGCTCTGAGTGCACATTGCTGGGTCATGTCCAGCCTCTCCACCTGCACCCCCCAGTCCTTTTCACAGGGCTGCTCTCCATCTGTTCATCCCCAGCTTGTGTTGATACCGAGGGTTGCACTGACCCAGGTGCAGCACCTTGAACTTGGTCTGGTTAAACCACATGAGATTCCCATGGACCACTTTTTGAGCTTGTCCAGTTCCCTCTGGATGGCATGCCATGCTACAGGTGTGACAACCACACCTCTCAGCTTCCTGTCATCTGCAGATTTTCTGGGGGTGCACTCAATCCCTTTGTCTTGTTATTAATGAAAATATTAACTAATATTGGTCTCTATACAAACCCCTGAAGGACACCACTTGTCACTGTTATCCATTGGGACCCTGAGCCATTGACCTACCTTCTGAATGTGACCATCCACCTTCTGGATGTGACTTCCTTATCCATCTAAAAGTCCATCTGTCAAACCCATTTCTTTCCAATTTGAAGAGAGGGGTGTTGTGAGGGACCATGTCAAAGGCTTTACAAAAGTTCAGATAAATGACATCTGTAGCCCTTCCCTAGTCCATGGATGTAGTCACTCGATCATAGAAAGCCACTGGACTGGTCAGGCAGGACTTGCCCTTGGCGAAGCTGTGCTGGCTTTTGAATAACAGAGTTGGAACAGATTATCTGGATCACATTTCTTGGTATAGTGTTCCATATTGATACTTCAGGTTTAGTTTATGGGATCTGGATTTCAGGGGGAGAATTATTTAATAGGCTGAGAAATCCAGGTGATTCTAAACCAAGTGCCATTTAGGCCCTAATATTGTTCTGTTTCATATATCACAAAGTTAGATTAAGCAGAACACAAACTAAGAAAATTAGTATCAGAGGAAATCATGGAATTTTTGATACTTCTCTTTTGGTTGTGAAGGGAAGGCTGAGGAAGGAGGATTGAGAGAGAACAATTGGAGTAAATAGTCAAAAAATCAGTATTTTGTTTAAAAATAGTACATAATTATGTATTTATTCTAAAAATATGAAAAATCTACATGACATTTAGTAAGTAAGCAAATTTCTTTCAACAGATGTGAGGATGCTCTTCATCTAAATTGTGTAGCATTGTATGATATTGCTTGGCATTCAATATCTTCCTGTAATTATTATTGAGATTTGTACTTCCTTGCTTGTTTAGAGAAATTTTGTAGTTTATTTGTAAAACTTACTTATATTCTCGAGATCTTTTTAATGGCCTTATATATCTTCATGCAAGCTTTATGTACCATATGACAGAATCTGCTTCAGAAGATCCAGTTTTCCTTTCTTTTTTACTTTTTATTTTTTATTTTTATATTCTGGATCTTGAAATTCCCCACTGATGTATTCCTGGGTATATGAATATTGCACAAAAAAAGTGTGATGTAGAAATGTTAGCCTGATGGATAATACACCACTTCATCAGATTTTAAAAAGAGCATTTATTTTTCAGTATGGCTATGCATTTCCACAGATACCTATTTAGGAGGAGGTGCTTTCTGTCTCTCTCTATCATCTACTTCCCTAAATTCAAGCATCTGAAACTACCAGAGAGATAAAGGAAGATAATACTGTTTCAAACATCTTTTCAGCAGCAAAATGGGATGAGTCAAAATCTTCCCTGAGTCTGCTTTAAACTAGAGTTGCTTAACTACCTTTAGCTAGTTTTTGTTGAGACTGGAGGTAGAATAGTTACCCAACTATTGCCTATGAACTTAAGTTAGACTTCACTCAGTTTCTAGCACAAAGAGCTCCTTCATAGGCCATTTCCCTTCAAATTATTCATTTACAGTAAAACAACAATCAATATTTTTTTTCACTCTTAATGAAGTAAAAAAAAAATGTGCACACATTTTGTCACTAATTATATGTTTCTAGCATTTTAGTTTTCAACATTTTAATTGCTTCACTTCAAATACAACAGTTCTCTTAAGGCTTTACTTCCACTTTGTGATCTTTTTTAAAATATTGTGGACTTGGGGATGTTTGATACATGATATAATAATGAAAATTATTTGATTATTAAATTAATATATATGGCAAAACTCACTTCATGTAGCTTTGACTGTCTATTTCTAAGCAGTAAAATACAACATGAAACTGTAGATTCACAGAAGAATGGATTTTTTTTTTCTAGTATATAAGTACAAGTTAGTTTTGGCATTGATTAAACAGATTACCTAGAAACTCTAAACTGATTTTTTTTTTTTTTTAAGATACTCCATATCTATGTGCTTATGTTACAGGAGGTTATGGAAGATCCAGAAATAAAGAACATATGTTTTAAGAGAAATATGTTACTTTTCATAACATGAACAAGGCTTTACTTTTATAGGTTGGAGAAAATTTCTGCCACAAGAGGGGTAAATAATTAATTTAAATGGTTCTAAGAATATTTAGATGCAAGGATCCAGTATGTAACCTCTAATCTCCATCAAGTCAATGCAAACCGACCCCTTAAAAAGTGCCAGGCTCCTATGGGACAGAGATGAAATGCTGCAATATGAACATGTTATTCCATTCAGTGGGAACATTTCAATCTTCCTCATTGCAGAGGAACCACTCTATTTCTCAGTGATCATGAATGCATAATACATGGGAGTATTCATATTCATTATTTAGGAAAAGAATGTTCATTGCATTATGGGGAAATCTGAGTTACATCAGTTTGTGGATCAAGATAGGCGTATTCTTGATGAGTTTTTTCAGGCCATATATTTTTGAGAGAGCAAACCATTAAAGCAACCCTTCTGTAGTACTGCAGAATGTAAGAGTCTTTGTGGAAATACAGACATTAATAAATTAAGCTTTCCATTTACACTTTTAAGTAGGTGTGGTAGACTGACCCTGGCTGGATGCCAGGTGCCCAGCAAAGCTGCTTTCTCTCTCCCTTCCTCAGCTGGACAGGGGAGAGAAAATACAATCAAAGACTCATGGGCTGGGATAAAAACCAGGAGGGATCAGTCAGCCGTTACTGTCATAAGCAAAACAGACTTGGGCAGATTAGTTTAATTTATTGCCAACCATATTAGAGTAGGCTAATGAGAAATAAACCACCTTCACCCCACCCCTCCCTTCTTCTGGGCTAAGCTGCTTGATTTTCTCTACCTCAACCCCTTCAGTGGTGCAGAGGGACAGGGAATGGGGCCTGTGGTCAATTCATTATGTGTTGTCTCTGGGTCCTAGTGGACAAGAAGCTGACCCAGTAATGCTCCCTTGTAGCAAAGAAGGCCAGCAGCAGATCAGGGGAGGTGATCCTTCCTATCTCTTCAGCCTGAGAAGGCTCAGGGGGAATTTCATATGTATAAATACTTGATGGGAGGGAATGAAGATGGAGCCAGGCTCTTTTCAGCAATGCCAGTGACAGGACAATGAGGCAATTGGCACAAATTCACACATATAAAGTTTCATCTGAACACAAGAAAACACAGTTCTGCTGTGAGGGGAGCCAAGCAGAGTAACGGCTTGTGCAGAGAGGTTGTGGGAGTCTCCATCTTGGACACACTCAGGAGTCAGCTGGACAAAGCCCTGGACAACCTACCCTAGCTGACTCCCCTTGAGCAGGGCATTAGGACTACATAATTTTGAGAGGTCACTTTCTAACCTCAATGATCCAGTGATTTTGATATCCCCGATCATAGCCATCACAATTATTTTTATTTATTTTTTATCTAGTGCATCTTAAATTAGTTCAATCAACACATGCATTTAAAAGCTTTTTTTTTTTTTTACTTGATGAGAAAGATTTTATTATTAAGCAACAGAACTCATCTGGAACGTGCAGACCAATTCACAAGAGAAATGCTTATTCTTTTTTTCTGTCTACATGCAGTGTTCTGAAAATGTAGATGATTTCTACAGTCTTTTCTTTGCAGGACTTTTGTAGAGATGTTTCATCTGCTAGAGTAAGCTATCTAGAAATATTAAGGTGTATTCGTTCTCTGAATTTGTCACATTATTTACATGTCAAATGCAGACTGGGTACCTACATGCAAAATACATGCAGTAGCTTGAACATTTCTCTGGTTTTCATGCTTTCTTGCACGAAAAAAAAAAACCAAAAAGAAATTAGATGATGATACCTTGTATTCCTTCTTAAGAAGAAACAACATTAGGCAAAACTGTGCAAAGTGCAAAACACTTCTACAAAGATGGGGAATTACTCTTATTTCTTCTCCATCCTGAAGTCAAAGGGTTAATTTATTGGGACAGATAGGATGGGCTAGACAAGTGGATTTAAGCCAAAATTTAGAAATTTTGGTTAATTGTAGCTTTGTTATTTACTTATTTAGCATTTCAAAAGATCCTGGGGACTTCCATATATTCATTGTGTAGATTTGTGTCAAAGAGATAATTCCAAGTTATCAGCACCAGCCACCTTGAAGGCAAAGTGTCATCAGTCCTTTGGTTCTTTAAGATGTGTCATTCTCTTGCTGCGTGTGGCATTCAAAATCAACAGATGTGGCCACTTTGGAACATGTACAAGATGAGCTGACGGAGTACAGAAACTATAGGTTTAAGCTTTAAGAGCAACATCAATAGTTTACAGCCACTGTATCTGCCACTTAGGAAGAGATAGAAGTTTTATTTTTCCTTTCTGAGTACAGACTCTTACATTTTCGTGTCCTTATTTCTAGCAGTCCACAACTCTGTGCAGGTGACTTCTTGTGGGGCAGCAAGAAAATACCTTTCACTGGGGATTACTCAAAAAGCTAGGTGCTAGTTTGCAAGGTGACAGACGTTTTCAATACTGAATAGAGATCAGGTGTTTTTGCAGGAGAAACATAAATCACAGGAATACTACTGTTTTAAAAGGACTAAAAGAAATTAGAATATTTCCTGAGAAATCTATTGGTCAAGACGGGCCTGTTGGTCAAGCATCCACCTTATTTTCCAAGATTTATCTTAATTAAAGTGGACATACAGAAATTAAAGCTTTTCCAGTTGTGTTTTAGTTTTAGATCACTATATTCTAGGTATGTGAGTCATAAGCAGCATTTCTTGGACCTAATTACCAATTAATTGTCAGTAAAAGTAGCTACAGGGAAAAGGAGAATTTCTGAGGGGACAGGAGGCTTTTCTGAAAAAATAAGCACCTAGTGAGAAACACATGAAGAATGTGGTACCTCATTACTGCTCCTGCAGTTAATATTGATGTTTTAATTGGTTGTATTAATAGCTAAAATGTATGGCACTTATTCCAGGGTTTAATTTTACTTGCAGTTATAATGAAAAAGAGACTTCTTGAAAGTGGTTTTTAGCTGAAGGCTTCAAAGTAGACCCCTTTATGCCATGTAGGTTGATCAACAGGACAATCACTCACTAACCAGAGTTTAGCATTAAGTCCAGTCTCTCCGGCTATGTGAAATGAATTATTATACAATAGTGTTTGGCTGCTCTCTCTAAATGGAAATAGGTTTCTCAGTATTTGCATGCTTTAAGCAAAATGATGAAAATAAATTGTGAATAGAGCTCATGCCTTTTCAGAGGTAAAATAAAAACAGAAAAAAACAAAAGAAAAAACAAGGTGGAGAGAAAAGCAAAACCTCAGGAAAATAATAATTCACTAGCAAATATTCTGCCTAAAATTTTCACAAAAGGTTTAGAAGTAAAATGCACTTACCATTAACAAGGTAATTTTTTTTTCTAATTGTACTGTATAGATACAATAGGCCAAAATCCATTAGCATTAATAGTTGTGTGCTTTGTTTTTTGGTGTAAGTATGTAATGACTGTCTTACAATGGTTTGTGAATATATGACACTACAGGTCTTGTCTAGTAAATGAATTTAAGATTACCTTGGTTGGGCATGGTGCTAATAACACCAAGGTTGGGAGTTTGATCTTTGTATGGACCATTCTCTCAACAGTTGGACTTGATGATCCTGGGGTGAGCCCCTTCCAGCTCAGAAGAGTCTGTGAAAACTGTTTTGGCATCATTATTCTCTATATGTTTTATCTTTCAGGACAGTGTTTGCATAATTTCAAAAAGCTTTGTTGATGGTTGTATTTTTGCTTTCTTTTTTGCAAAATGTCCTGCCCATCTAGATGCATGTGGATGCGTGCATATTGTGTGTATGCAAAAATACTATTCTGTATGGTAAATATAATACCTGTTTTTAGACCTTCAGAATTACAGGCTTTTATATTTGAGAAGCCCCCTTTTCATAAAAAGTGTTTGGTTTTCTGAAATAAGTTACACTTTGTTCTGAACAGCACTAGTTCCACATCTGTTCTCAGAAAAACCTTTAGGATCTGTAAAGCCATGACATTGGCTCAGATGACTTAAATGCTCCTTCTTTCTACTCTGACATGATGCTGACTTTTCTTGTGATTTCCTGGCTTAAAGAAAACTATATCTTATCCTTTAAAATTACTGTGGTGAGGCAGGTACAGAATTTCTAGAAGTATGCTGTGATGGTTGCAATTTTGCACTTTTAGCCTGATTCACCTTAACTTTTGTAGTCCTGCCTAGAAAATATTAGTGATATTAGTACTTGGTTGCATTTTATTCTGATTTTGAAACATTGAAGGAAATGGAAATAAAAAGTCATTTTAATACACAGCCCTTGAATTGGAGACATTGCTACCATTAGAGACGAAGCTCAGTATTCTCTGTGTAATGTAGCTAGGAAGAGATAATAGTGAGAAGACATTTCTCCACAAAGCCGTACTGGGTGCTCACATTGCCTGTGAATCTTAATATTTCAAATTAATGTTCCTTTTTTAAAAAAAAAAACCTTGTATTTTTAATCAGAAGTATTGAATGAATTGTTAGCATATTGCTTACATTGTTATGTGCCCAGTGCTCTCAATGTTTGATCTTTCTGTGTGATTGGGGTAAAACTGAGACATAATTGTGGAGAAGTAAAAAAAACCCCTAATTTTTAAAACAAAAGTTGTTTTTTTTAAATTAAAAAAATTTTATAAGAAGAAATTCTAACATAACAGAGAAATTTAAAGTCAGTGCACCAGTATGTTTTCAAATTAACAGTGTAAAGCTTGCAGATTGAAGCCTGAAATGCAGAAATTGTTTGAAGTCTGTTCCTCCACAAGCATTTGTATGGATCAAATTAATGCTGCTGAATTTACTTTGTAGTTCTTGCTCCATTTAGTAGTGAGAAGTGTTATGTGCAATCTGGGCAGCATACATACTTTAGTGTCTTATTTTAAGCCATAATGGAGTAGAATCTCTTTAATCCCCACCAAGGGGGTCAGCAACATGCAAATAGACCTAAGGACATTATATTCATTTATTCATAAGACTAGGTTTTATGAATGTTGAGGCTGTGTAGAGGAGCTTCAGAAACTTGTCAGTTAGCCATTAGAAATTGGTATTAATTGTTGAGATGATTTCTTGACTGAGAATGTAGTAAAGTACTAAGTTCATTAGATTCAAACACCTTGCCTTTGTCTTGCAGTCTCCAAGTGTCCAGATAGTCCTAACTGTGCTAACCCTGCTTCAGTAGTGCAGAGTTTATTGTAATAACTAAGACAGCTGAAAGTCAGATTTGATATTACTGCTTTCAAGACAAGGTGTTTGCTCTCGTGTCTTGTCTTGAAAACAGACTATTTGTCAGGAGGAGAGGTGGTGTGGTATGTAATGGTAGAAAGGCCAGATGCATGACTTGATCTCCACGAAGAGAGTGCTAGACTAAAGATACTGAATCTCAAAGTACAATCTACTGGCAGACCTCAGTGTAAAATCTGAAAATGCCATCTAGGGGATTTTTCTAGTTGCTTTCTGTGAAGAGATAGGATGGAGTGTCATGGTTTGGTGTGAAACGGCCTCTCAGGTTTAATGTAGCTTTGTAGAAGTGCACCCAAACATATGTACAAGGAGCAGTGGTTTCCGTACCTGTCGGTAACAGGATGTAGCATGTTGAAGGAATGTAGGGCAGTCAACAGTTAGCATCAAGTTATGTAAGAATGAAGGACAGAGGTATTTTGGGATCGCTGAGTGTTTTAGCAGTGACTGAACAGGCACACAAACTTGAGTTAATGCCACAGAAGCCAGCCAGCCATTTCCATATTCCATTGGCATGTTGCTGTCTTCCATACCACTCTCCCTCAGTAGCAACATAAGTAAGGCTAACACATTAAAAAGTCTGATATGGGAGCAATATAATTAATAATAGGAGAAATCAATTATTTATTTTTATTACATTGTTCAGTTTATTTTAATTTGCTGTAGTGTAAAAACAAAACATCTCAAATAGAACTGAAAAGAAGAATGGCATTTACATACCTGTGTCCTGGATTTAAATCACTTTTCAAGGAACAGGGAAGATTTAGGATTTACAACAGACGGTTATTACAAGGGGATGTAGAGAGAGAAGTTATCAAGTCAGGATGGAAGAAATGCTGAAGAACTGAACTTGGTGCAGGTGAGCAGTGAAGTCACCTATTTACAGCCCCAAAGTAGTTTTTATGAGTATCTCAGTCATGCCTTTGGGGATAGGCAGCTATTTTTTCCCTTCCTTGTGAAGCCTGTTGGAAGGATGAAGAGGTATGCAGCTGTCTCTGGCTCTCCTTCTCTCTTTAGTGTGTGGAGCACTAGTTCAAGATGCAGGTGTCTAAGCTTTGGTTGGTTTTTTCCTTCTGCCTGCATACAAAATGAATGGTAGTCTGTGGTCTCTAGCCCTTTGGCTTTAGTCTGAATAAAATGCTTGAAAACATAGATTAGTTTGGGGAATAATCTGTGTCTCCTGTTAAAGCTGTGCTGTTTTTCTGCCATGACTTAAAGGTTTATGAACCAGAGACAACATGAGAGAGAGAAATTTACTTGTGGCCTGCTCATGAGGACATCCAAGTGCTGGAAAAAACTAGGGGTACCAACATGGCTTTTGTGATGGGGTTTTTTTTTGTGGCAAATATAAGCACTTCCTGAAATATGGCACCCATTTTTACCTCTTCCTCCCTCTGTCACCCTCCAGCCCTGGACCTCAATATAATAAAACAACTCACATTCTGCCAGCTGTTGGAAGGAGAAAGAAAACAGTATAACTTTTGAAGTTGCTGATAAATAACAGTATATTTTTCGATGCATTCCACCCAGTTTACGTGGTATTTGTAAGTCAAATTATTGACATTCCTCTCCTATAGAAGATATAAGGAAGGTATATTGTAGCCTTAGACATGGATGTGAGAAACTGCTGAAACAGAGGACTGTATCTGCCTTCTTGTTGGGACAGTACCACACACATGCCTATCTAAGAGTTTAAACATAAAATTAAGAATGTTTTTGTGTGCTGTCCTTGTGAAGGGGATGCTTTACTGAACCATGAGTGTTTCTCTTGATGACAAGTCATGTTGCTCAATATAGCTTCTTACTAATTCCAAATTTAAATGGTTTTTATTTTTTTTTAACTTTGCTCTCTCCTGGTTAACTGTGTTTCTAAATGACAGTTCTAAAAAATTGAAGATGCAAGTATTCAGAAAAGCAGGGAAGGCTTACATCTGTGTGGTGCTGTAGTGCGTAATCTAGACTTCAAGTAAAGTACTGAATTTTCAGCTTAAAACAAGTTCTATGGATGAATAACACTAACAAGCATAATTTTCCTTCTGTGTATGGGAATGTCTCTTCTGCTGAGTTCAGAGCTGTTTCTCTATTGAGTTTTCTCTGACTACTCTGTGTTTGAACTGAAAGTTTCCCAGAAACCCTGTGATGCATGGTATTACTTCCTTTACATTTTCCTTTCTATTTTCTTCCATGCTTCTTTTCTTTCCTCCACCTCTTCATCACTTTTCAATCCCTACCAACCTTTAAGTTGCAGACTAATCACAAAATCAAAATTTAATTTTGTGGTTAGGGCATCTCTTCTTATTAGCACAGTAGAGATTAATAAGTGCCTGCTTCTTCAAGAGTTCACATCTGGTACACTGTGGCAATTATAGGCACAGGACTTTTCCCAGCTGTAAATGTAACATCTTGCTTGTGTCTTACTGTGACTGCTACAGAAGGCTATATTCAGCATTTCCTATTGCAATATATTCAATTCTTACCCTTTTGTTCTTTCAAAGTCTAGGATGTGTGTGGGTTTTTTTCCAAGTAATGCAGATTTGTTTGGTTTTGAATTGCAAGTATTTCTGCTGGGGATATTGGATGGCATTTATTTCTGCCCACGTAACTTTTTCATTTACACATATTGCACGTTTCCTCTGTGCATTGCCCATACCTAACGCTAATCAACTGATTTTCAGAGGGGTGTAAGAGTGAATCAGAAAGTATGTGCAATAAATGTTTAAAGGTTAATATTGATTGGAGCAAACTATTTTAAAAGAGCTGAATCACAACAATTAATTAATTTGAAACAATGAGCTTTCTTAAAGACATGTTCTAAAAACAAAGCAGTAGATCAATAAGGATCCTAAAATTCAAGTAACACACTGAAACATCTAAATCACAATTATTTCTACCATGCATGTTGAACAGATTGGCAGTGATTGCTGTCTATGAGTAAAAGCCTACCTCCAAAACCTGATGAGCATTTTGCCTCTGGCATCAAAAATGGTTGAGATTTTACTGTTTTGTGGGTTTAGGAAGTAAACACCAAGAAGTCCGTGACTTGTCTGTCCAGGGAATAGAGAATAAGACTCAACTATTCTCCATCCTGGTGTCTGTCATAAAAATACTCTTCCTTAATGTTTGAAAATTGCTGTCCTTCTCCTCTTGCATCGTATAAAAAAGAGATGTTGCAGTCTGAGAGCACTGCATAAAGGACTATTTTGTAGTCTCCTCCTCTAAGACAGCTATGAAGAGATGTGCATGAAGATGAAAGGAGCACTATTTTTCGGCAGTTTTGCTGGGATGCAAGGGAGTCTGGAGAAATTAATAAATAACCATTATACCAGCTTTCTTTGGCTGTTTTGCACAGATGTTGCAGCAGTTGTTTTCCAGAAACCTCTCTGGACACCTTTTTCCAGAGACATGAAGCAGCTGTAGGTGGCCCTATTTACTGACACTGGAATCTGCAAATGGAATCAAGTTGTTTATGCTTTTTGTTTCTTTAAAAATTGTGGAAAAAAGAAGCGGGGATGGGCAGCAGAAAATGGAAAAAAGCCATTGTGTATGGCTTGCTGTTCTTAAAACTGTTGTATGATGCTAAGCAATATCCCCTGATAGAACTTAAACAGGGTCTGAGATTGTTATTAATGATCAATACTGGATGTTTGAATGTTTAGCAATCGATGATGAATATCAATTTTGTTCAAATTACACCAAAAATGTTTTTCTTCTTTTCATTCCCAAGATAAGTTGTACATCTTTTGTTATCCTGGCAATAAATAATTTTGCTACATATTGGGTTGTAATTTTACAGTTGCTCTGATGTAATTTATTTACTTTTTCAGATGGCACCTTTCCTGGGGATGTAATTGAGTCATTTGTTTTGAATAAGTGAAATTTATTTTCAGCCATGTCTCAGTAGAATACATGTATTCAGGGAGATAAAGACCTCTAATGTAAAGCTTGCCATGTAAAAAAAAATCATATTCAGTCTCTATGCCCTATAGAATTCTTCTATCATAGTTCTGCATTACACTGTCAGCTGTAAGACATTATCTAGTTCTCTCTACACACCTGTATAGGTAAATGACATTAAATGAGCTCCATTTACCAAAGGGAAGTACCACCATGATGACCCTCTCTAATATGTAATAATTCAGACTTAACTCTCACTCAAATAAATTCACAGAAATATAATATTAGGGAGAATGATTTTTTAGAACTAGGTCGCAGACTGGTCTGTTAAAAAATATATATTATACTAAACCAGTAAATGACAAATGTCCATTAAGGTAGCTGAATATTCATATGTCTCAGTACTGCCAAAGGTGAAGGAAAAAAAAAAGAATGTAGAAGCACAATGAGACAAATGTCAAGACAATGTCAAGAATGAGACAAAAAGATGAGCTAGGAATGCCCTGGTGTGTGTTGCTTTAGTTACTGCAAACATTGGCCAACAAAGAGATACAGAAAACTTCACAGAGAGTTATCTATGAGATCTTTTAAACTGTCGTGGAACTGGTTTAACAAATGCCTGTTCAATATTTGGCAAATGAAACATTTTTGTCAGGTATGAGTAGAAGTGATTCTGTTGACATTATCACTGTAAAATAAATACATTTTATTCCTCGCTCAACTGCTTTCATTTGCAGCATCTATTTACAGAAAAGAAACCACAGATGGAGAACTTCATCATTTAGGCCAGTCAGCAACTGGCCCTAGATAGCACCTTACACAGCCAGGAAATATAAACTCCTTGGTGTTCTCGATATCCTAATACTGGGCTGCTTCATGATGGATACCTAACCTGAAAATGTCCTTCTTAATAATGCCTATTTATGAAGAGTTAGCACCTGGGGTATATTCCTGGCTTCCCAACAGTCTTGAGCATAGAATCTGTCAGTACATAACTTCTGGGTTTTTTTGTTGTTTACTTGAATCAACATAGTTGGGAATTACAGAGGAGCTACAACTAACTAAAACCAGTTCTTTTCAGATATCGTAATTTTCTAGTCTCACATTTCAGATGTGGTTGATTAGTGCCTGTAGCTATATAGCTGTAACTTTACTCTTTCTCCTAAAACTAAGTCGTAGCTACACACTTTCAGTTGTAAACTAAGTTAAGAACAGTCATGGTTTTGTAGTGAATTAGGATGTGCTGAGTAATACATCATTGGTGATTAAAGTGTGCTAGAAGCAAATTAGCATCTCTCTGAAAGTCTCCTGTGGCAACAAGGGTATCATGCTGACCATATGAACAGAGACCCTTACACTCCCCTGAGTGTGGTTTGGCTTAGTAGTGGCATATTTCAGTGACTGGAGTGCACTGAATTTTCCTACCTTTCTTATTGGTAGGAAGGTGGGGAGGTACCTCCCTACAATGGAGTCACTGCAAAACTACATCAGCAGTTAGATCTGGCTTTGAAAAAAAAACTATCCATTCTGAGGTAACAATGATGTTTGGTCCCATTTAAAATTGTTTAAAGCTTGTATTTCCCTTTGGGGAAAATCTCTTATTATATTTTCATTTGAAAGATTGCAATTCCTTGTTGTGTATATGTTTGTACATGTGTTTTAATAGAAGTAGTTAATAGAAGTACAGGGAAATTGAAACTTCTGGTTTCAGAAGGAAGTGTATCTTGCTGTACTGGCTCTAGGTGGTAAGGTTTTGGTAGTGGGGAGGTGGGAGCTGTAGGAGTGGCCTCTGAAGGAAGATATCAGGGTCTGCTCTGTGCTGGACACAGCTGGTTCCAGCCCTCTCTGTAATGGACCCACCGGAGAACACAGTGAGCACTTCTGGGAAAACTTATGTAAGACGGGTCAAGAGCAAATAGAAGATTTGAGGGTGGAGCTGAGATACAATTTGTGTGCTAAGAATTATCTTAGCATGGATGTACTGGCAGTTTGGAAGGGTAGAGGACTGTGAATGCCTGTTTGCCAAAAGATTTTTAATTAAATCTTTTTATCAATTATCAAGAATATATCAGCTCTGCTCCTCTTAGATGTTGTTGTATTTCTTTGGTGAGGACTTAACATAACCTTGTACAGATTGTAAATAAAGCTAATTAGAGCAGTGGTTTGTTTGGGTTTTTTTAATGCTTACCTTTCTACCAAAGAGAATTAACTCATTTCCTACAGTACAGGAAGGCATACGGATGGCTCACACTTTTTTTTTTCTCCTTCCACAATATATTATCTTGCCTTCATCAGTATTTTGAATAACATTTCTGTGACACCTCTGCTTCAACACCTTCCACATACACATAACAAACCAGTAAACAAAGTCACTATGAGACCGCAGGGCAAGAAAACACCTTGGTAAGTACACATTTACTTTACAATTATGAGCTAACTATATGGAGATACTGAAGTATTTCATGCTAATTTTACTAAATTATCATATGATTATGCAGGTAAATTGACATCTGCAAAGTTGTCTGAATGCCAGGCAAGCCCAGCAGCAACATATTGTATAAATTCACATTTTAACAGCATGAAGCTCAGTCCCACAGGTCTGCTATTCAGTTATTGTTCCAAATCAAGCTGTCAGTATTATTTGGTGTGATTTAGGTGCTTATATGTACTAACATTGCTATATTGTCTCATTGTGAAAGCAAAAAAATTAGTATACACCTAAATATGTAAAATCGGATTATCAGTTCAAGTAATTATATGCTAGTACACATCACCAATAAAACATTTAACTCCAGTTCCCATCCTCATTTTTACCTCCTTATTGACTTTTATTTGTCCCTTCTAGGCCCCATTACTTATCACTTTCCCTTTGTGATTTAAAGCTATATCATTTTACATACAATATCTTACTGTTATGAAAATTATGCATAATAGCTTTTATGTGTGAGATATTTAATCACAATATTTTGTACTCAGCATAAGAACATTTGTGCCCAAGTCTCAGAGAACTTTAGAGACATCAAGAGTGATTTCTAGCCTTTTTCCCCTCACCAAACCAGGGGAATGGAAGACAAAAATTAAAGTTAAAAATTATACTGTCAGGCACTGGTCCTGCCCGAGGGTCCGTCAGCTGTGCCTGTGTTCAGATGCACATGGAATTCAAACGGGCCTTCTGTGAGAGCAAGATGTAATACCATAAAATGAAGTAAACAAGCTTCCAACAGGGATGAGGATGACAATCCTATTCATTATTCAAGTATTGTCCCAAAAGGCCACAAACTCCTCATGCTTAGTCCTTATTCCTTTCAGTGAAGACCCTCCTTGTCAGCTAAAGGCTATTGGGCTCAGTTCTTCAGTTTACTACTAAGGGGAGGCAACCCATGTACCTGAAGAGGGCCAGTCATATGTCTAGTGTTAAGAGCTCAATTTAAATAAACTATAGGCCTGCCCCGTGAGTGAGCCCTTTTCCATGTGGGGATGTTGATCTGCTGGAGGGTAGGAAGGCTCTGCAGAGGGATCTGGACAGACCGGAAAAATGGGCAGAGGCTAACTGTATGAGGTTCACACAAGTTGTGTAAGGCAGACTGTTGGGTCTTGCACTTGGGTCAGAACAACCCCTTGCAGTGCTCCAGACTTGGGTCAGAGTGGCTGGAGAGCAGACCAGCAGAAAAGGACCCCGGTGGTGCTGATTGAAAGCAGGTGGAAGGTGATCCAGCGGTGTGTCCAGGTCACCAAGAAGGCCAATGGCAACCTGGTTTGTATCAAAAATAGTGTGGCCAGTGTCAGAGACTGAAATATTATAGTTTATGACTTAAAACATTTTCATGATGGACTTTTAAAACTGTTTTACAAAAGCTGCAGAGAAGACTACCACACCCTGAATGGGGCTCTGAGAGGCCCTGGACCGCTGGTTGATGAAGATAAGATAAAGTAACAACTCAGGGCTGGGGACATTCACAAAGCACAAGCTTGACATCTCCAAGGTGGAGACCACTGCTATCAGCTGCCAGGCTCGCACAGACCCTTGAACCAAAGGGTGGGGGGAGGAAGGCCTTGAGTGTGTGTTGGAAAAGCCTCTGGTGAGAGGTGCAGTGACCGCCCATCCTCTGATGTGCAGAGGAGCCCAGCTGAGGGGCCCTTCATCCGGGGGGAAGCTGCATCCACATGAAGGACAGTGGGGGTGACACGGCCCATCAAAGGGCCCCCCCAAAGGGGTCCCCAGACCCTGCACCAGAGCACCAGAGATGATGCAACAGACTCTCAATGTTGCAAGGGACAGTGTGTCAAACTGGCCCCTGCAAGGGAGACATGTGGGTGTTCCCACCTGGCCCAAAGCATATATTAATCCGCTGGACTCTATATTCTCCGGCATGTGGCGGCACGACGTTTGGTGGCGTGGCGTGTGTGGCAGCGTGTAGCTGCGTGGTGTGGCAGTGGCAACAGGGGACCCTCACCACCAGAAGACCAAATGGAGGGGAGCAACGAGACATCCTTGAGACTCCTGGATGGCTGATATGCTTCCACCTAACCCCTGTCACCTCTCCCCCTGTCCCCCCACCCCACACGCACACCTCTTCTATTTCTTTCTCTCTTTCTTTCCTCTTTCTTTCTCTTTGCCTCTTTTACTGTTAAATAAAATACATCATTTTTTTGGCACCAACAGCTAACCTCGTTTAGTTTTAATCTCATTTTTGGGAATATTTTGAACCTTCAAAGTTCCTTCCATTTTATATCCACTTGGTTTTCTTTTCTTTTCTGGGTCTGAAGTGGATCGTAACAGCCAGCAGGACCACGGAAGTGATCCCCCTGTACAAGGCACTGCTGAGGCTGCACTTCAAGTCTTTTGTTTAATTTTGGGCCCCTCACTACACAAAAAATGTTGAGGTGCTGGAACGTGTCCAGAGAAGGGCAGTGAAGCTGGTGAAGAGCACAAGTCCGATGAGAAGCGGCTGAGGGAGCTGGGGTTGTTTAGGCTGGAGGAAAGGGAAACCTTATTGCTCTTTAAAACTACCTGACAGTAAGTTGTAGTGATGTGGGTTTCAGCCGCTTCTTCCAGGTAATAAGTGATAGGTTGAGAGGAAGTGCCCTCAAGTTATGTCAGGAAAGGTTTAGTTAGACATTAGGAAAAATTTCTTCATGGAAACAGTGACCAAGCAGGTTGCCCAGGGAAGTGGTGGCATTGCCGTCCTGGAAGTGTTCAGAAAATGTGTGGATTTGGCACATGAGGACATGGTTTAGAGGTGAAGATGGTGGTGGTACTAGCTGATGCTTGGTCTGGATTATAGAGATCTTTTTCAATCGTAATGACCCTGTGATTTTATTGAAATGCGAATGAGTGACAACTGCAAACCCTTTTCCTTCCCATGTGCATTTTCACCAGCCAATGTAGACTGTTTCTTCTAACATCTAAATAAATCCTCTTTTATTATTGCACTGGGCAGACTGGGAATCAGTTCAACCAGCAGCTCTCAGACAGGACTGGCAGGGAGATCGTTTTGTCTTTCTTGGGGAAAATGGCTGTGTTGGTGTTTCAGTGTAACACATTCAGTAACTGCATGTGCAGAAGCAGGGTGAGGAATAAAGCTCTGTTGGGATGAGTGATGTCTGAAATCATTGACAAGTCTGTGAACAAAGGGCCCACCAAATGGCATTCTGGCATCAAGTCTGATACCCACTATTCTTTGTTGTTCCTTGTTTATGGTCCTTCTCTTTATGATATAGTAACTTTGTGATTGCCAATTTGATGCATCTGGTGTTCACTCAGGATAAAATTGTTTTTCCCAGACCTGTTGGTCTGGAGAACATTTTACCTGTACAGAATATCTCTTTTGCATGGCAATGCTTCAGATGATTTCAGTGTTTATATCAGAAATCAAGAAGTCTAGGATAAGAAGGAGGCTTTGACCAGTGGAAGAACAGTGGTACTGTTTCCAGTGAATCCAGCCGAACTGGTGGACCCAGCTGGACTATTGTGTTGGGCTCAGATGGAGTAGTTTAAACTTTGGCACAATCATCTGCAGTGTTTATTCAGTATGGTGTGTCATCATAAAACCATAGTATAGTTTGGGTTGGAAGGGACCTTAAAGATCATCCAGTTCCAACCCCCCTGCTGTGGACAAGGACACATTCCACTAGACCAGGTTGCAGGAGACTTCCATAACTTCTCTGGGCAATCTGCATCCCACTGCTGACGTTGGTAAGCTGCAGAGTTTTCCCACTGTACAGACATGACACGCCTTTAGAGTCAAATCAGTCTTCAGGATCAATATGTAAATTGATCAGAAATTTGCAAAACGGGGAGAAAAGGGGAGCGAACCATATTCCTGAAAAGAAAGTGCCATTTTTGCCAAAACCTTCTACACAGTTGAAAAGGCAACCAGGTTTTTGTTTATTTTCATGATCATTTTGGATTCTGTAATAAAGCACAGCAGGTAGGTTGGTTCTGCACAGATTTCAAAAGAAAATGTTCATCTGTACAATAGAGCATATTTTTAAGCAATGGTGCTTTGTATAATGTGATTACTTTCATAAATAAAACTGCTAAATGTCTATTTTAGAAGTCATTCAACTTTGAAAGAGGTTGAACAAGATATACTTGTCAATTAATAGTGCATTTGCAGAAGAGGATAGATAGCAAACGTGTAAATTCCCACAAGGTCTAAATAATAATATTTAAAGGAGCTTGTAAGATGAAATGAAACAATAGAGAAATCTGTGCACCAATATCCTGATTTGTGGAATATGTGGTTATATTTGTTAAAATGGTTAAGGCTTATGCTCCCAAGCAGGCCCTGTGGGAAAGGCACAGCTGCAGCCGGACGGGTGGAGGTCGGCTGAGGGGTGAGAGGCAGTTGAGGGGAAGCTGGAAGGGAGATTGTGATTGGCTGGAGGAACTCGTGGACAGCATATGAACAGGAAGCTGATTGGGTGATAGGAGGTGTGGACAGCAGCACTGCAGCTGTGCCAGCCAATGGGTGCCCTTCTGCTGTTAAGTCCTGTTAGGCTTCGGTTTGGTTTCAGTTGTGTTGGGTTGAGATAAAGGGTATAAAGAGGGGGCAATTTTTGGCAATAAAGGGATCTTCTTTGGACATACAAGGGGGTCTGTCATCTTTTTTCCCCATTGCTACACTGATTTGTCTCTGGAATTATTATGGTCTATTTGTTGACTCCTCAGGATATTTGAATGATGTTTCATAGTTCCAGTAGGCAACTTGTTTGATTATGATTTCAGATATTTTCTGACATGGGGGCTGGATGTCATCTACAGTTCTAGTTCATCTGGACCTTGTCCTGCAACTTGTCTTCAGAACACTGAATCTCTTGCTGTACTGGATTGGAAAGAGTTGGTATTTTAGTACAAGAGAAGGAACTGTTATTCCAGGATATGTAAGTTGCTGGGTTTTTTACTGCATATTAGTTAAATATCTTACTACTTTTATCTTCAGAAAAGTACCCATGCAATAATTTAGGAAGCAGTTTTTAATTAATTTTAATTAAGAGGATCGGTACTGTATACTAAATGTGAAAAAAAGGGAAAGATTGGAAAGGAGGAATTACCTCAATGTGCAATATTCTTCTTCTAGTTCTACAATTCACATCCATCACTTGAAAAAATAAAGACCACCTTCTGTACAGAACTTTTGTCTCAAATTGTACATATTTAATAATTAATGTATTTAATCTACAATGTAGAAATTAAAGATAAGTACAGCTCTAAGTCCTACTTACATAGCTATCTATTTCCACTGCTGCCTTGTTCTTCACTGCAACTTGGCCACCCTATCCCCGCTGTCTGCTTTTCTTGCTCCCATACTGAATGCCTACTCTGCTCCCAGTGGGCTGTTGATTGCCTATCCTTCCATTTTCTTTGTCCTAACTGTAATACCATGACTGGCTTTTTAATTTTTGGGTGCAATTTTCTTCAATAGCCACCGAGTTGTGTCAGTATAAGGATTTTCACTGATCCTCTTGCCACTGTTGTTCTTTGCTAGTCCCCTAATTTACAGTTGTGCATTTTTGCCTTATTTTGTCCCAAGTGCTGTGGTCTTTCTGAGGTGATTGCTTTTCTGACTTGGTATTTGGAACATTCCTCTGACTCTAATTTTACTCATCCTGCACAGATTCATTAGCTTTCATTGTTTCTCATGGTTCTTGTCTTCCATCTCCATTGTTCATTCCTTTTGTGATATTTAGTCAGTAACAATTCTCAGGTGTCAAAGTTGTTTGACATTGAAGGTGCAGAGGTGTGTCCCTAGGATACTGCAGCTCTGTGACATATCTTTGAATGCCTCATTAATTAATTGGCTTAAGTAAATTAAAGCAGCCCTCTAGAGGTGAGATGAGTTGTCTGAAAAGTCACTCCCTATTTCCCATTTTTCACTCAGAAGTGTTTCCTTTGGGAAAAATGTGGAGTGCCTAACTGTTTTTCTTCCTTTGCCGGTTGGGCAGCAGTGTGTAGAATTGAAAAAGTCAGTGTTGATTCTGGTGTCATTGTTTACAGCACAGTGAACAGAAGTCATTGCTCTCATCACCTGCCACTGCAATGTGAAATTACACATTTTAAAAATTCATCTGTCCAGCTACAGTAGCCAATCTGTGGCTACTTGAAACCCCTTTCTAGTTTGTTATTGTCTTGGGTGTTTGACCACAGATTTTGGTGTTTGGCCAAAGATCTCTTTTTCTCTTCTCTTCTCTCCATCTTTTCATTTTTCTCTCCCTTTTCAAGTCTAAGTTTAGAAACTTCCTACTATAAATCATAAAATATTAACAGAAGAGCGAGCATAGCATTAAAAACTAGATGACCCCTTTGAACTTAATATCTGTGAATTGTACATTAAATGTGTTCAGTGAGAGACAAACTAGCAAGGTGTCTTGCTTCTCACCTGGGTGTTTTCCATGTGCATATGAACCTACTTTTTGAAATGGTGCAGGAGAGTAGAGCAAACATTAGGAGGGTGAAGAGGTTCCACATACACACACTAGCACCTTACAAATGGTGCTAGGGCTTAGCCAGTCTTGGCCAAAGTCCCAAATGTTTTTGGTAATATAATACAAATGTAAAAGAAAAAAGCGTCATGCCATTTTTGTTAAATACTGTAAACCAAGGCAGTATCTAGCTGCCACCTCCTTTCTCGCTAATTGTGTCTCATTAGCGAACGTGCGAGCAAGGTTAATACCTTTGCTAGTAGTGACCTCTCTCACAATGCATGGTGAGTTTCAGAACTCTGAAACTGCGACAACTACTCAAGCCCATGCAGAGTGAACAGTGTCTTGCACCTGGCATATTATCCTGCCATGAGTACAACATCAGGCAGTTCAAAGAATGGATAACAAGAGATGTCAGATCTGCTTTTAGGCAGCACAGCTGTGAAACATCGCGCCAGTTATGTCCAATAGTGTAAAAACCCAGCTCGGTTTTATCGTTTCTTTTCAACAGAGCAAGTGTTAAGTATCTAATTATTTCTTACCTCTTCGTTTAATTGCCTTTATTAACAAAATGAGCAGGTTTTCTGCATAGATAATAAGAATATAAATAAAACTAATACAAATAATTTTAATTTGAGGAATTACAAAGCCAGTATTTCATCAAATGACAGAACTGTAATATTAAGGTTTGCAACATTGCAGCTGAGCACACAGATTAACATGTTCCACTCTTGACCAAAAAGGTCTAGGCTCAATGTCTAGGGTAAAATTGTGCCATTCAATGTGGCTCTTTGGACTTTCTGGGTTCTAGAAGCTCAAAAGATATCTGAAGTGCAGAATTAAAAATAAGCATTTGTGCTCCTGCTTTTTGGAAACATCTGAGGCTGATGTTGGGCTGCAGTGGGATTTCACAGTGAGATACCCAAGGAAAGTCCATTCCATGAAGTGTTCTAGCGCACGAAGTCATATCAGCCAGCTACAGCTCTGTAGCCATGTTAGTCTAGCACCAAAGCCAGGATAATCACTCTGAGGATATAACTGGCTGAAGTGCAATGTGGTAGAGGTAGAGCTATACTGCTCTTGGCTCTGCAGTTACTGTGATTTTTCTCTCCTTTTGCTCTGTCTTTACTGCAATCAATAAACTCCCCCACCCCCCGTCTTTTTTTTGTTGTTGTTTTTTTTTGTTTTGTTTTTTTTTTTTTGTTCAAGCAAAGCTTTGCTGAGTTGGCCGGTAACATTTCTCAAGTAGAACTTTAGATTTATGCCTTTAGGTGGAGCTCCATACTCATCTTCTGCTGAGGCAGACTCACTAGTGTGAAAGAACAAGCAAACCAAAGAGGCAAACCTTAAGAGACCACTTCTGAGTACAATATCCAATTTGTAAAAATTTTACAGAAGAACATGCTTAAAATTTTGTAACAGAATGTTTCCAGTTTTCAAAATAATGAGAACTGATAGCAGTTTTATGGTTAAAAAAATTGCATTGTTTGTTTCCTTTACTTGCTCAATCATCACAGTGGAAGCAACTTCTTCCTGTTTGGGCACCTTATTTAGCCTTATAAAATTTTAAGTCTTAGTCAGGAGAAGGTAGTAAAAGCCCCTTTATTTTTCCTTCTTTTTAATGGCTACTCTATTATGAATGTTTAAATACAAGGCTATGACTTGCTTCATGATAAAAGGATGCATCAGAGGTCTGGTTTTGTCCATGGTTTTCTTCTGTGAAGCATATAGATGTAGCTGATGTCGCAGCCTGGATCGGTCCTTTGCGTTATAATCCCCTATTTAGCAGAAAGTAATTTCAGAGTCACCTCTGTCCCAGCCAGCCCTGTGTGTGAACTTCCTCAGGTTTAGTGGAGGGATTTGAATTCTGTCATGAGAAGAACATTGCAACCATGCTATAGAATGGCTACTCTTAGTCATTCTTGTAATTAGCTTATTTCTTTCTGTGGGGACTAGGAGGGTTCAAATGCTGCTGTGCTGAGATAACTGAATTTGGGTCATGATGTGGGAGTTTTCAGGTGATTTTTCACCTATGCGTGTTTCAGATCTTCACTGAATGACTTTTTTAGTTTGTTTGTTTGTTTTCTTACTGCCAAATCAGAGGAAATAAAAAGAAATCTCTGTTCCTAATGGTTGTTACTGGAAGAACTGTGTTTTTACCTTGTTGGCGTTTCAGTGACATATTTTTTTCCATTCAAATATCAAGATACAAATGCTGCAGTTGAAAGAAGTCTCCTCTTCATAGTGAATTTATCCATTCTTCTCCAGAAGAGTACTGGTGATTAGCTGTTAGTGTGCTTGGAAGAATGGATGTGAGTAAATCACTGATATTTGGAAGACAAACTTAACAGAACCCCCCAGGTACAGACTCAGCAGTGTGTGCTGAGTGCTCCTGCTGTGCAGGGAGATGCATATTGGCTCCTTTAACGTGCTGTTAGTCTGCTTACCTGCTATCCTATAAACCAAAACAATTTATTCTGGGACAAATGATTTTTAAGAACAGGCAGCGGATGTGTTTTGAAACACTCAGTTTTCATTTTGCAGTGTCTTTTATATAGTATGTTGATATTGTCCGTTGACTGCATTATGCTGTCAAAAATCTGTATTCTTCTCAGAATCTGTTTTGTTTAATTCCTTACAGAAATACCCTTGCAGTATACGGGACTACATTTATACAAGTTGAGGGATTACTTGTGTGCCTAGAATAAAGATTTGTTGGGAAAAAAGGAAAGATGGGTAAGATGTCTGATGATACACAAATATCCCACTACTCTCTCTAGCATTACAGTTTTACTGACAGTGGTTATTCTAGTCTTTGAACACCTGAAATAGCACTTATAACCTTGTTTACAAATAGCTCTTGCTGTTTAAATATTTAAGAGCACTAAGATAAAATTTCCTGAATTTCAATGACATAAGTGATAGTATAGTGAAGAAACATCAGATTCTTAGAATCAAGAATAAAATCCCCCCATTCTTCTGAAAATAGTGGCTAGCCTAATTTTGAGAAAAGGAGGGAAAATATGAGGTGGTAAGAGTAGGTGGGAACAACTTTTGCTAACTAAAAAGTGACAGCTTGATAACATATCTGAAATGCAGTGTGATATTTGTTTTCACAGGTAAGCAGAATTGTTGCTGACATGGTTTTGACATGAAAGAATTTTTTTTTTTTACTTGATATATATATATTAAATGAACAGAGTATTTTATATTGAATTGACAAGGCAAAATCTTTCTATGATGTTTCTCTGACCAGGGCTGTAATTTTAGGGAAGGTTTTGGTTGAAACCATTCCGGTACTGGTTTATAGATTAGGAGTAAGACTTGACATCTCAGCTCTGTTTTATTTACTTTACCCTTTCTTTCTTATCTTGTTTTTGTCTTTCCTGAGTTCTCTTTACCAAGCTTCACTTGAGAAGGAAATAAAAACAAGTCTGCTTGTATTTCTAGGACAAAATACAATCTCTTCCTTTTTGCCATCTCTGGACCACGGGTTAGCTGATTCTACCTTCACTTTCCTCTAGTCTGAAGTTCAGGCTGCAAAGGCTTGTGATTGATGTCATAAACCTGCTGCCCTCTAGATAAAGATTCACCTGGTCTGTCCCCCCCCAAAATTATTAATTTTAGCTTGTATCTTGCATTAGAGGTATGGATATGAGGAATCTGTGACTTGTTTTAAAATCCTGGAGACTGATTAGGTCTTTTCCAATCTGTTCATGTTTATTTGCAGCTTTTCAAAAGGGCTGGGACAGGCAAATAGATCATGCCAGTGTGTTTCATGCTGATAGTGCCTGGAAGCAAGTGAATGCTCTGGGTGCAAAGCTATGTTGAATCTGTCTTATGGGACCAATGCTCAACTATTAGAATGCCAATTTTACTCTTCCCCTGCAGAATGGATGGTTCTGAGGCACCTTGGGAAATGGATGTATTGATATATGGATGACTTGGGGGAAAAGAACAGGAGCTCTAGAACTGACATAAAATCAAAAACAAAGAAAAAGGAGCGGAGAGATCCTGGAAACTGAGTGTACAAATCAGATGGAGGAAAAAAAGTAATGGAGATGTATTAAGAGCATATTGGACATATTCTTGCTCACAAATAAGTGTTCCTTCAGTTTCAGAGTATGTGCTAGCTTAGCTATAGGAATTTTCATTCTGGGTGTTTGTCTCCAAAAGCAGTTAGAGACCCCAATGTTACACAGTATAGCCAGCTTCTCTTTTTCAATTACTTTTTTTGACCAAATTGCTGGTGGTAGTCTACAGACTTACTGTGTGAGTAAGCCTAAAGTGTGTGATTTTGGTGATAAAATATTGATCATGTTGTAGAAACAGAAGTTGAATGGCTTTTCTTTCTCTAATTATTGAGGGTTGTATTTTGTCAGTACTGCTTCTTGAGAAGGTGGGATTCTGTTATTGACTTGACAAGCCTTGAATTAAACCCTTAACTGTGGTTATTGTGGTTTGTGTCCATTTGCATTGAGGTATAATTCCATGTATACATTCTTAACGTGCTTGGCCCATAGCGGTGTCATATTGAATAAAAATCAGAATGATAACAGCAAAACAATTAATGATCTATTCCAAAGTCCATAGAAGTCACCCAAAAGAGTCCCATTCAGCACAGCTGCCCCAGTGCATTATGCACCACCAAAAAAAAAAACCCCTTGCTAAAATAATTTCCCTTTAGAAGTCCTTATTCTATGCCACAATATTTTGATTGTGATAAAATCCTAGAAATGGCAGTTCCTTTAAGAAATTTTATGAACTAGTCTTTAAAATTTTGTATGTTATTTGCTCTACATCTCTAAAGTTTATAAAATCGTTTCTAGTATCCTGTTGTGGGGTCTAAACCCTGTGAAATTCTGTGAAATATGTCCATTTATTATGTGCTTAATACAAGATCAAGTCATTTTTGCTGATATCTTCCTGTTAAAACTTGTAGCCATAGATCATTGTTTTCTAATGACAAAAATAATTAGCAGTAGGACATAATAATGACTGTGTTATCAGGTAATGATGTCTTCATTAATGCATGGCTCTAATCTCTGAAATAACTTTGTCAGGAGCTGCCCGTGAAAGAAATGCTTAGACAGGAGGGAATGCTTTGATGTACCCACTGTCCAAATTCATTAACTGCATAACTAAATCCTGTCTACTGGTTGGTGAGGCTACATCTGGGGTCTTTAAAAGCCAGACTTGTATTCCCTTGAATTTACAGTGGAAACTCTCAGTGATATCTGTTTTGGTTTTCTATGTGCATGCATTTGTTGAATTCAAATGCCGTATAGCTGATCAGTGAGAGTTCATTCTCGTGTCTGAGGATTATGGCGACTAATGTGCTAAAAGAAATCTTTGTTTGGATTTTGAATTGAATTTTGTATCAGTGCCTTTTTCTGCTGTGGACTGAATCAGACTATTATATCCTGGACCCTAGAGACAAGGAGAAAGAATGAAATTTGTTTATGGATTCCAATTGGCTTGGAACAGTTCCTTTTTTTCTTTTAATAAAATATACTTTTCTGGGATTATCACGGAGACGGGTATGAGAACTTGGAGGGATTCAGTGAAATGATTAATGCTGTCAATATAAGAGTGGCTTTGAGCAAGTTGATATTGTTTACAACCTTTTCAAATACATTATATGTTAATTTTGTAGTTGACAGAGGGAAACAAAACAGGGAAATCCTTGTGTAATTAATTTTTCTGTTCTTTATTTAATAATTTTTGTTTAGGACACTTATATGCTTATGTTCCTTTTCATATTTAACTTCCAGCTCTTCTACATTCTCCTGCAAACTCTAATTGTGCTTTAATTATTAAAATAAGAGTGAGTTTTTGTTTGCAGTTGCCTTTATAGCAGATATTTACAAAGCTGGAGCTACATGACAGAAATTGTGTAAGTTTTCTCTAGCTGTAAGTTCTTAAACTGAATAGGCTTCCATTCTAAATACCTTTTTGATTGCAATGTGCAAAACATGTATTGGCTCCTAGTAAGTTTATACTTTTTCAGAATTTCATTGGAGGTGTAAAATTCTAAAGAAATTATTTCATGTGAAAGCAACAATTTTTTTTAACTTAATGATATTTTTTTTTGTTAACCTACAGCCTCCCTGCTTTATGTAAGAAAATGGTTAGGTATCGAACTATTCTGTCCTATCACCCTCTGTGCCTAAACGCTTTTCCTCCAAGCTCTGAAGAAAACCCAACCTGAAAGCCTATGATCCAAGGCCAGAAGTAGAAGCAGCTTGACAGGTAATCAATGTAGGTGTGAAGATTTGTTATGTATTTTTTCCTAGTAGTAACATCTGTCTTGGCTGGTTTCCCCGTAGTTATGTGGAAAACCAGTGATCTGTCATTGTTTTTGTTCATGGAAGTGAATACTACCACTTACTCCTGTGAATTCTAGACTGTTGTTTTTCTTTTATATTGTCAAGTGAAGCGTAACTCACTTTAAAAACTACTCTGTTATCTTTGATGTAAATCTGTTGTTGCATTTACAAGATTGGAGTGTTCTAACACTCTTCACCTCTGGACACCTATAAAAATATTTATGGGTTTGCAAAAAATTATCACTAACCCTTGAAAATGTACTAGTATCCTGTTCAGAAATGTTGATTTATGGGTGGTTCTGAAAATGTTAAACAGTTTTTTAGTAGAGATGATTATTGGTTTTGCCATCTGGCTGTAGTAGAACACCCAGTTTTCTGAAAAGTGGGGCAAGCTCTCTTTTGCAGCACCATCATAATTTCAGTACATCTCTAAAGACAAAATAAAAAGAGTGATCTTCTATCTCAGCAATCCTGTGTCTAATGATGATAAAGAAATGGAATCCTACATTTTCTTTCCTGTACCTTGTATAGGTGGTATTTGCAGAGGTAGTCTTGGGGCCGTTTCAGTTCTTTATACTTTGAAATATCACCTGTAGTTGACCAAGTAAACACAAGAAATGGATACTTTTTGATAGCTAAAATAATTCAGTGGGAAAGTAATGAAGGCTGACAGCTACAGCAATGTTATACTGGATTGTGAGATTTTTTTCCCCTGATTTGTTAACTTCCCTTTAAAAATGAATGATACCTAAGCCACTGTGGACATAGTGTGACTGACTGAGGCATTCCATTTTAAGACAAATATTAAGTGAATCATACTGGTGTGAGAGACTGGAAAGACTGATGTCTCGAGACATTTTGGGGTGCATGTGTGTAGGGGCAGGGGCAGGTCCATCCTTGCCGGGGTGAGGCAGTGCACTGCCTTGTACACCCCCCACCCCAAGAGCCTGTATCCCAGCATGGCAGTGGCTGCCAGTCCCTGGCACATCAAAGACAATGCTCCACACCCGCCTCTGGAGCCACTAACCCAGCTCCTCAGCAGCCAAATGACCAGAAGTCCTAACTGTGGGAAGGGCCCAGGAAGGCCAAGGGGTATTTAAGGCCAAACATGCAGCAAGCACAAGTCTTTACCTCCTCATGGAATTTCTATCTGAACACTGCTGGAATCTAGGAGTTGGTAGATATAAGTGTGCTTTTCTATATATCTTCTGCTGTTCTCTTTTTGTCTTTCTCCTTCTTCTAATTCCCTCTTCTAGGAATTTTTGAGAAACTTAAAATTGAATGGGCTTAGAGTTTGCTAAGTTGAATGGGCCAAGTTAATGCTTTGAGAAGTGTTTTATGTTGACTGAATGTTGCACTAAACCTTTTGCCAAAGTTCTTTGATTTTCCAAAGTTGCCAGTAAAGTATTTATTTGACCTCTTGAGAACATCTTGTCGGTATTTCTCCTGTGCATCTAATTCAGAGTACACAAACAACAGTAAGCACTTTTAACAACCTCATTTAGTATCTTTTTTTTTGGGGGGTCCTTACAACTGGAATTTAGAAATTACAGTTTTACAACTCTCTTCCTGGCCTCAAGTAATGTGAGGATAAGAATAACTAAAAGTGTTTTATGGTGAAAGTGATTAAGGCAGGTTATAAGTCATGTCTATTCACGTGCTGTGGAGGGGGTGAGAATAGGCATAAAGATGAGAGAGGGTAAGAAAGATACCCAGTCTGGAAAAATAATTTTACCGGGTCTGTGTTTCAGTGAAGCACCTCTTACACTTTCTGGGTTCCCTTAAAAAATATGGTTTTATGGGGTGAAAGTATCCTGTTTCTGGTTTGTTCACTCTCATAAAGTTTAAATTGTGTAGTTCCTTGAAACAACTGAAGTTGGAGGCTGGGGTTTAATATCATGCAAAACTCACTAAAGAAGATGTTTATTTGCATGTAGTCTTCTGAGAATCCTTTCATCAGTTTCATTATGTTCTAACTTATAAAAGAGATTTCTTTATGGCTTGTTGACTAATTCGTAGTTGAGAGAGACCGCTTAAAATACAGTTTCCAGGATCATTAGATCATTTATGGACTGTAATTTCCTTCATTGGAATCAGTGGGAAAAATCATGCTGTTCTACACAACATTATCAATCCATTGGGGCAGGCTTTTGTAAAATGACTATGGTGTAAAACAGCAGAGACAATCTGCATTACATATTCAGCACATAAATTGTTCTCTTTGTCCTGGAAACTGATAATTATTAATAAAAACAGAAGAGTGAATGAGGAAAAAATGTTTTTTTTTTTTTTTTTAAATGAAGAGAATAACTCAGTGACTTAATAGTGTAATGACATTGAATGGTTTCCCATCAATTCCTGATCTACGCATAGATTTTTTTACACCTTTGTTTTGCATGTATTGCGTTTGACTGGCAAACAAAGAGCAGTTCTGTTATTTTTGTCCTTTGAAAGCTTTTTACCTTTAGAGAGAAACAAAACACTCCATAAAACACCACTATGTGTCGTGCTGTATATTTTTTTAAAAGTTCTTCCATATGACAAAGATTGACCAAATGTTCCATGAAAAGATATTTTTCTTTTAGAAAGCTTGTCCCTTGTTGTTTTATTAATAATTCGCAGGATCTTGGGCAACACCTTGCTGTACTGTTGCACATGAGCTCTGCAGTTCTCTGAAGACAGTCGAATTTATTTTGACAAGGTATTATTCGCCAGAAGTAGGCGAAGATATGTACATCTTTCTCATTTTTGTCATCTTAAATTCCTTTTTTCTTAGGGCCCAGGTGGAAGCTTGTATATAATTTCCCTCATTAGCATCTTACTGAATAATGTCGACTTTTGCAAGAGCTAAATCTGCAGGTTTTCACTGAGTTACTCTTGCTTTTTTCTAAAAATATAAATCCTGCAGAGTAACAACTAAATACTACATGATTTGTGTATACAGTGTATTGAGGAAGTACTACTCCTCATAAAAGCCCGTCAACAAACTTTGTAGAAATAAAAATATTTGCACAGATGTTTTGGACAAGGAAGCAGAAAGGGATAGGAGTGTACAGAGCCTGAATTGCTACATGTAAAATGCTAAATTATTGTGGGAAACTAATCCATCATCCTGATAGAGATGAGGCAGCTCTGTATCCTCAGGACCAAGCAAAAGCAAGGCTGAGAGTATGTTGCACACACACACACATATGTAGACACTATGTACATCCATGTAATGCTCTTCACCTATATTTTAAAATGCGTTCTCTACCCTTAGACAGTGACCCCCCCCTCAACCAAAAGGTGCTCTAGAGAGCTGTCTCCTGTTAGTTCACCTTGGGTTTCACACCTGGATTAAGGGGCTGATGGCTCTCCTGGGACAGCCCTGGGGCAGGCTGGACACCCTGGAGATAATATCCTTTGGATTCCTGACAGTGCTTGTTCTTCCATGCATGTCTGGACTTGTGGACCACTGATGGGCCTGGGAGGAGCTGAGACAGGGTATTTATTTTTCAGGTTTCCACATCTGCCATTGTCTCTCTGTGCTACTCTGTCTGTGTACAGAGGAGCTTTTTATCACATAACATAACACTAAGAGGTTCAGGAAACATTTTTTTGCCTCAGATCACCAATACATGTCTAGAACCTACTTGACATGGGATTATCAATGAAAAATAAGACATGTAGTCTACTG